>LIEC01007531.1:0-22606 GCA_001925005.1 Drosera capensis
TGAAATCAAGGTAAAGAAAGGAACAATTCAAGGAAAGTATAAAAATGATTAATATCGGGAACTATATGAGACTAATCATTATACACTTTTCCTAAATAATGCTATCATGGACCTAGTGAACCAAAGAAAAGAGAAAAAAGAAAGAAGAAGAAGAAGGACAATGATAGCTTTCGATGTCATAGGACAAGGAAACAAAATGTTGTATAGTATTGGTGGACCAAACCCTAAAATATGAAGTCCAATGCAATATTTGGTTGATTCTATAATTCTTATAATATTTATTATTTTGAGATATTTTAAAAATCTTATAATATTTTTATTTTTGATAAATATTTAATCTAAAAAATATTAAAATAATCAATATCTTTCACAATACACTACTATCTCGTCTCATAACTATTATAGTAAATTTCACTATCACTAAAAAACTATTTTTTGTTCATCAAATCTTATAAAATTCAATAACACATAAAAATCGATACGTATCAAAATATTATAATAATTATGGAACAGATGAAGTATTAAAATCAATTAAAAATAAGTAGAATAACTCGGGTATATATAAGGAATGATAATAAACAAACATTAGTTATTTACATTCATCTAGCCGTCCATTTGAAATATTGGACGGCTCGATTTTACTCAAAATTTTAACAATCCGTTTTAAAAAATAAACTAGCGTCCGTGTTAAACAAAAATGGACAACACTTTTAACATGAAAATTACAAAAAAACCTCTTTGAAAAATAAAGGGACCATCCGTTTGAAAAGAAAATAGAAGTTCGTTTATAAAGAAAATGGATGAATTATTCTGAAAATTTCAGGAGTTGCCATGTGTCCAGTCTGTTTGAAAAGAAAATGAACAAAGAGTTTACGGGAATCTCGTTTTGGCACATGTCTCGTCCACTTGAAAAGAAAACAGATGGAATATTAAAAAGGCACAAAGGCTCATTTGTTTTTATTTTCATCGTATTAATCACCATAATCGTTGTGGAAATGGACGATAATATATGAACATCGAAATATATTGATGTTTACCGCCTATCATCCCTTCCAACAACAATTAAGATTCACCCAATTAAGGATGATTAATATTTTCTTCGTTCCATATTATTCAAAACGTTTTTCTTTTTAGGTTATCATAAATAAATATAACTTTTTTTTTGGGTAACCTTTGAAAAAAAAAATCAAATCAATCTCATCTGTTATAATACATCACTAACTTCCTTTTCAATTGATACAATAAACTCCACAACAATAAAAATCATACAAATTCAACACAAACATAAATTTGTATATCGGATCAAAACGTTTTGATTAATATTGGACGGAAGAAGTATACCACAACGATTGTTCGTAGAGCATGTTTATTTCTCAATGAATCATATTCACCAAAACGCGTCTTAGTCATGGTGGAACGAGATGACGACATGTGAACATCGAAATTTATTGACGTTTATAGCTGATCATCTCGTCCAACAACGATTAAGATTCACCCAAATGAAGAACGATGAGTGAAAAAAAATTGAAGAACACGAAGATGGATTGGCAAACAAGAACCCTAAAACATAGTATCGATTTTATAATAATCACTTCGTCCGTTTAAAGTTGAAATCGACAATAAATATGAGTACCAATTTAATGTTTATTCAACAAAGGAGGGGAGAACACGTGTCATTGTTTAGACCACCTCCGGTCTGTTTCTTTTTTGATCAAACAATGTATTGGTTTAAGTGACAGGTGGTCTTGTAGCATGTAATACATTGATGTCCGTTTCCATTTAAAAATGGATATCACATTCTTCAAAGTCTAACAAAAGCTATTTTTTTTTATATAAAATTCATACCATTCAGAGCAAAACACATGGCAACAACACTAACTTTTTCACCGTCAGGTTCTATTTGAAAAGGATGAACATGACTGACAGCTTTTGCCTTAACCAATTATTATTGGACAAGTGTTCGTTGTCCTTACCACTTCATTGCAATTGTAATGAAATGCATTCCATTTCACAATAGTATCGGTTACATTTTCAAAATCCAATCCATCATTATCTCAAATATTTTTATAAAATCCATGATAAAGTATGTCATCTAACTATTTAAACAATTTTGTCAAGACAAGGAGACGAATCCAACCCCATCCACGGTTGAATCAAACCATTTCAATCAAAATCGGACTGTCTCAAATCATTTGAAGTTAGAATATTTGTATCATTGGATAAGGCGACAAAATATTACAAATCGTACACAAAACGACTGATTTTCTAGTGAAGATCAAAACAAACAGAAAACATGTGCAATCGGAATGTTATTGCTTGTTTACATGCTGAATATGCAGAAAATTGATCGAGGAAGAGAAAGGTGAAGTTATCTGTAAAGATTGCAAAGCTATAATGCTCGTTGTCCACTATTCGGCCAAAATACTTGGGTGGTTGCAAAATATGAAGGAGCACATAAGCACTTATTATTAACATCGAGCAAGGTCGAATTCATGAATATGAGAGATAATATTACTTCAGTAATGCGCAACATGATTTCTCGCCTAGAAGAATTTGATATCAATACTATTAGAATGATGAACATGTTCTCTACACAAGTCAGAGGTATCGAGAACTTGGGTTTCTCAGAAAAAGATATTCATGGTGAGATTCTAAATATGAGACCGTCACTGATGCATTAGTAGCAATGAAGTACTTCAAAAGGTTTAGGACTGAAGGCACAAAGAACTTCTTTTTATCGTTATAATATTGATGCAGATAACAGGATAGACACCATAGTGTGGATTGACTCTCAGTCAAGGATGACATACAAACGATTAGACGATGAAGTTACATTTTATACTATGACGAACAAGTACTCAATACCTTTTGGTCTTTTCACCGGGCTAGATCACCGTTATAGCTTCAGCCAATGCTATTGGCCAAGTTTTTCAGAGACGCACCACGCTATTTGTTCATGGCACATAAATTCCAAATATACGAAGCGTTTACATCACGCTTATACAAGATATTCAGATACATTTAAACGTGACTTTAAAATTTGTGTTTGGAAGTCCTTGACGATCGAGGAGTTTAAGGAACTAGTTGCTCGACGATTATGGTTTGTTTGATCATGATGGGTTTTTGTCTTTATATGTAGTGACGAAAAAGTGGATTCTGGCATACTCGAAAGGATGTTTTGCTACACGAATGACCACGACGTCTAGGAGTGAGGGGATGAATTTTTTTTTATTATCAGTATGTCAATAACTCTACCAAGATGAAGGACTTTGTGATGAAGTCATAGGAGGCATTGGAGAAGGAGTTCCAGTGGGAAAGAAAAGCCGATTATGATATTATGATGAAGAACCATATCCTAATCCATAATTCTCCGATAGAGATTCAAGGAGCAAATGTTTACACGAAGAAAGTTTTTCAAGGATTTCAGGAGGAGTTGATCAAAACAAACAGATAAGTAATGTAGAAGATGTGGGAGAATGTTAGTCCGCATTGTAAGATCTGCTCGTTGACCAATGCATTGGATCCAAGGAAGATGAAAAGAACATACACGATAACTGATTTGTGGATGACGGATAGATTGAATGCAATTATCAAATGTTCGAGCACTTCGGTATGAATTGTAGACATATATCACGATTCCTTAATAAAAAGGATTGCACTGTTATCCCGACAAACTTGATACTCTTTCATTGGACAAGAGATATGAATAGAGATGTTTACAGGATCCATACATGGCTATGGAAGATGTGAATTTTGAGCAACCACCTATCCTGTGTTACAATCATCTTTGTCGTATCTTTCAGGGTTTAGCGACACAAGCTTCATGTTAACAAGAAGGTTATCGATATGCCTTAGAGATGGGTAAATATGAGGAAAAATCAATTGGTAAGTTCCTTCCCAAGGGTTGTGACGTTAACATGGTTGATACCGTTGATAAAAAAACAAGTCAAGGACGAAGATGAAGAGATGACTTCATTAAGAGATCTGATTATTTCTTAGATCAAAGGTTACAAAAGACACAACATGAAGAATCCGATTGAGGAGGCATCCGCTCATTAAATGTTTTGAAAATGTACGATTTGTAAGACCTATACCGATCATGATATAAAAAAAATTACTATAAGGTCTTAGGTTTAGAAGATATCGTTGAACTACTTGAAGATGAATAGCTTGTATGTTCCTATTGTATTTGTAACATTTTTATAATATTTTTGAAAATATGTGCTCAATTCAATTTTTTTTATAATGTTTTTTTAAGATTTGTCAAACAATAACCAAATGAGTTAAATCCTAAAGTCTAATCGTTTGAGTTGTCCGTTCTGAAAGTAAATGATTGTAATCAAGAATAGATTAGAAGGTGGTAAATAGACTGTTCTACTCAAATTTCAGCAAATAAAAAACTTATGCACATCGGAAACAATGATCTAATAAAACAAATATAATATGATCTGATCAGATAGTCACAAACAAACAAATAATAGATTATTGTCTAATCAAGATTTTAACAACCAATTTTAACTATATGATGAACAATCTGTTAGAATATCAAGAATTCACTCACTGATCTAACAGAATTCAATGAGGATTAATGGATGATGATCAACCAAGAGTCTTGCAAGCAAAAGATGATCTATCAATGATATAACAGACAGGACTGTGTTTAGATAGATAATTAGATGAACAACTAACAGATCAATTAGCGAAGAAAAGCAAGAAATGAAGAACACAATTTATAGTGGTTGAGACTCAAATCAGTGTTAATTAAATGATTTGAACTTAATTCACACTTCCTCTTGTTAGCAGTGTGCTACACAAGAAGGAAACCCACTAGATCATTCCGGATCACAGTGCAACAGAAAAAGATTTTAGGCTCACTCTTCAATCTTTACAAGCAAGTAGATTTTATTAACAAGCCCGATACGAACCGATCCTCTCAAGATCCTTCAACCACAATTTCTTCGACTTTATATATCATGTTAAACACAAGTGTACGTGTCGAAGCAAGTAATAAAAGTGAGTATGTGAGTTATGGTCCTACGAGGACTTAGTTCTAGCGATCGATGTATGAATACTGCTCCTTGGGTTAAACAATCTAATTGTGATGGGTTGTTATGTAACGCTAATATTGCAAATAAATAAATGAAGATAACGAAATCAAATGCACACAAATATCCAAGATTGAGGCTTTAGATAGGTGATAGGGTAAGGTTGCGACTTCGTCTTCTGATTGATCTAGTCACTATGTTGTTTTACGGGTTAATCATGAATTATGATTATAAATGGATCCCTAAGGTGTAATCCACTCTCTCTTGACTCCTAAACTATGTCAAACTAAACAAAGCTTCTAATGTCTCTCGAGTGCTAAGATAATATATCAAACACATAGCGTGCATAATAATCGTTATAGTACAAACGATATCAAAATGAGTCACGAATATTAAACCAATCACGAGATAAAAATCCGGATCATTGCGATGAGAATCCTCGATGTTGCTTCGTTCAACAATGAATCGTGGCTACCACCCCTCTAGAGATCAACCCAAAACCCTATATTTTCGTTGATTGTGGTGTATGATGGATAATGATCAGATTTGGGCTAAAAGGGGTATTTATATGCAATTAAGGGAGACGGTTTCACGAGACACGCGCCCGAGTACAACCTTGCAAGGCGCCTGGGCACTCTGATACAAATACTAAAGTAGTGCTTCTGGGAGATCTGGAGTGCGCTTTGGCGTGGCCATATCTTGCGCCCGGGCCCTTTGCCTTTTGCACTGAAGCCATATCTATTTTCATCATGTTTCTATCTTCGTTTTGTTCTCGTCTCGTCCACTTTGTTCGTTTGCTAAATCACGCCTCGATTTCAATGTCTTAGATCATCCGTTTGCTCATTTTTTCTACCAATCACACAAAAGTCATCAAAGCACTTGATAACGGACTAGAATCCATACGAATACAAAGACATCAAACGGTGTATAAAAACATGATAAAATTATGCATGAATCGAGCTAAACAACAATCGATTGCAATCGATTGCAATCGATTGCAAAAACAAACTCATAGAGATCGAGGATATACATCAATTATCATCTTCAACATGATGTTCCTGATGAACAAATTCTTGGTTCGCACTTGAGATCTTTCTCATATGGA
The DNA here is from genome assembly GCA_001925005.1 of Drosera capensis. Taxonomy (NCBI): domain Eukaryota; kingdom Viridiplantae; phylum Streptophyta; class Magnoliopsida; order Caryophyllales; family Droseraceae; genus Drosera; species Drosera capensis. Next base: position 6,151 of record LIEC01007531.1, read on the forward strand.
GGAAAGAGAGAGAGAGAACACTCAAGAGCGCTTTTCTTTCTTGATGAGTATTGTAAAAGTTCTGATGAATGAATCTAAAATGCCTCTCCGCCTCTGTAAATTATGCCTTCTATAGGTAAGGATGGTGGATTACTCATAAGTCAATCCCCAATTTCCTTTCGAGATGTCCAACAATTTCTTTGAGAAGTTTCTAACTAGACCTCAACAGTGTATATGCATTTCTCAGTAGAAACCTCAGAATAGCCTTTATATCAGGTACTTGTCTGATTTGGCACTGGCTATAGACCAACCACTTTGGAACTAATATAATAATTGATTTGTCCAGAAGTGGTGGCTTTCTATTATCCTCTTAAACAAATCTGACAACTGATCTGACTAGAAGCAAGGCTGTACTCATAGACCCTCTGAGCAGACGAAAGAAACCACATAACCCAGAAGACTTTTCTGACCTAAATTAACTGTGCTGTCCGGAGTTTTCATTGTTCTGATTCATACCATCTGACAGAGTACTTATAGACTATCAAAACACTTTATTTCAAAAGTTACTATTCCTTTAATTCATCAAATCCAGTAATACACTTTCACGTTCCAAATGAAAACGGGCCAAATAAAACCAACCCCTAACCCTATGTGTCGTCCGCTTCTCCTCAAGACGGATTGCATAGTGGTCTATTCATATATCCTCTGTATAATCCATTTCTAATAAAATGGGCAAATAAATGAACCAACAACGCTTGTTAAATTAAAAGCATATATAGAAAACTAGGTAATCCGCTTAGAAAAGAATCGAATGATGTAATTAGATAGCTCGTCCATTTTGTTTAGAAGCGGATTGCTTGAATTCATCCGTTGCTATTTTCATCGGATAGTCTAGTTTGCATGTTCAAACAGAGGTCGATTCACTTTCATCATTTCAACTCACCTTTGTTTCTCTCCCGATAGCAATTTCACCATCTCCAATTAACCACCCTACAAACAAACTAACTAGTCAACATTAGTCATGGAGTTCAATACGGTTCTATCCGATACTTCAACTCCTTAGAATCAAGGCAACACGTCTTGAATGAAGTTTGGAATCGATGAGACAAAGACAAGATCGAGACTATATAATATATGTCAACCATCGACAAATGTGTGTTGAAGGACCAACAACGACATTGGATTTATGGGGCCAGATTTGGTATTTTCACATTTCCTTATTTTTTTGCTTATATTGATGATTGCTTGATTTAGCGGTGGTTGAGTGTTGGAGGCCGACGACCAACTCTTTTCATTTTGGGTTGGGGCAACCGTGACAATCGAGGATAGGGTTATACTCAGTTTGAACTGGGTAAACCAGTTACGGTCTCATCGTTTTGCGATAAGAAGCATTACATCGCCTTTGTTTTCAAAGGTAAATTTGATCTCAAAAGATATAATCGAGGCAACATTAAGTTTTCTTGGTTGTTTAATACTTTTGGGCATTATGGTCAGCCCGAGGATACAACAGAAGAGGATGGCTGATTATATACTTGTGCTTTTCTCTTGTTTGTCATCGAGGCAATTTTATTTCCGACGACAAACAAGAATGTTGTTTACATTCTATATCTCAAGTTTCTCAAGGATTTGATGAATATTCATGAGTATGCTTGGGGTGCTGCGATGCCGTCGCATATGAATAGGGGTTTGTATTAGTCATCCAAGCCGATTGCAAAAACATTGTTGTTTTCTTCACGTTGTTACAAATAAATGTTGGTTTTCATTCATTTATTTGAATTTAGGGTTTTTGTATCTTCATCAATTTTTTTATGATATCGAATATTGTATTTTTGTAATATTGGTATTATAAGAAACCGTTCATCGATCGCCTTGAGACTGTCCCAAAGTCGAGAAAGGTGTTCTCGAGAGCTATCGCTTGGAGAATGTTGATGAAGCCGGGATAGAGGTCTAATCCTCATCATAATGTTGTCTTCTATCTTGGAGAATTTGACTTGATGGCATTGAATGAGTTCTGGTGGCGTACATATTGGCGGTTTAATTGTAGGCTCGAATGGGACATCCGACTCTTTGAGTATCTCTAAGTAGAGTATCTAATGTCTGATAAGACCATGAGACAATACAGATATCTTCAAGGGATACCATAGGTGTCGATTGACCATCAAAATTACCATACTCTAAAAGTTGAATTTGAGCAATGAGATGTGGAGTGGGTATTTGGTGCTCAGATTGCATTATGGGATGAATATAAGATTGTTTATCCATCATTATGAAGGAGTCATTCTCTACGATAACAATAGAGGACTGCCTCGCATGGTACACATGAATCATTCGTCAACGTATCCATCCACTGGAACAAATTCTAAGCCAAACTATTAGCCGAGATGCTTAATTGATCAATATAGAATGTTAAAAATTGTAAGTGTTTGTTTAATTTGATGTATGTTGAATTTTTCAAATTTCCATGATTTTTACAATTAATTTTGTATATTTATTTCAGATGAGAACTCAACGCTTGATTTTGAACCAAATCGATTTCGCCTAGATCCCTTTTCCTAATCACATTTCAACACTGCTATCAAAAGTTGATTTGGATTATGTCAATTTCATGACATATTATTTGATAAGAAGAAGGACGGTTGACGAGCAATGACGGGACGAGAATGTATGATTTAGAACAAAAGTTCTATGACCTCACACACGAGGTTTTTTATTCCCTCCAACCCAAGACATGGTTGTACAACTCTATGATCGATGCCTTTGTATATCTTTTGATGACTAAGCCTTCAACAAAGGATCCTTGTGATCGACGCCTTTGTATATCTTTTGATGACTAAGCCTTCAACAAAAGATCCTTTTGCATGTGTTCTGTCGGTGAATTTTTACTCCTCTATAAAAAATGATACTGATGCTTTGCTAAAGTGAAGAAGTAAGAAGAAACCGTCACTTCTAGAGTTTGGGTACACGAGACCTTGGTTATTCTTCAATTGTAAAGGACAACTCACTGAGTATAAGGTCATTTTCATGCCCACACATGTATCGGATAATCATTTCATGTTGTTCATCTTCAATGTGGAGCATTAAAAGATCATACTTATGGATCCTCCAAATAAGGACAAGCCTTCTATTCCTCTCTCCCAACAATATAATGAGGAAATCCCGATTTGTATAAGCAATTTACACAAGTCACTATCTTTGTTCATTAATAACTTCAATTTCTCAAATGTTGTTAATACTTTGTTTTCGTTTTGCTGGTGAGATGTTTACCAAATTTGCTTTGTTCCTACTCTCGGGACAAAAATTTCTCGGACTAGCCGATAGACTTCTACTCTTTCAATGATTGTCTACAACAACCAAATGGAGACGAATGTGGAGTTTTTGTATTGAAATACATATATTACATATTAAGAGGGATGCCACTCTATAATCCAAATAATGTTTGATTGATGGATATTGCTCTCACTTTTCTTTTTAAGATAACTTAGTAACTATTGAAATGTAGAGCTTGACCTTGATTATTGATGTACTTGTAAAGCTCTAACAGTTTTTGTTTATTTTACATTGAAATTTTTGTATTGATTGAAATTGTTTTGGTTGGATGATTGATATATCTGTTTGTTGATGTTTTGGATAGATTTGATGCATTGTGACAGCCTTTGACGATCATATGCAAGAGACGTATATGTACTTCACGGATTCAAAATAAAACAGTCTCATTTATTTATTTTTTTTGCACTTTGTATAATCCATTTCTAATCGAAGCGTACGTTTTATTCCTGAAGCAAGGATCACGCACTTCTTTTTGAAACGGATTATAAAGAGTGAAAAAGAAAAATCCACAAAAAAAGTGAAAACGAAAAATGAAAAAAAAAAAAATTCCTCATTGGAATGTTTTCTGTATAATTCGACTTAAAAAGAGACGGAACTCAAGCATTCTTTGAAAAATGGCTAACACTCCTACCAACTCATCAGTATCTTTTGAGAGGACTCAATCACAACAACAAACTCCATCAAATTCCAAGAAAGGAGACTAAAAAGGAAATTAAACTGTAGACTGGGATTTTCCTGGACTTCGAAAAACTGAAGAATGAGCCCGAAGAAATTAAGAAAATTGTTGGGTTAATTCAAGAAGCTGGACTAAAGTACCTGAGTTAATTGTTGAGGTAACAAGCCGAATATATGAAGAAGAGGTCAATTATCTAGAAGACAAAGGTTACGAACGATCTACAGAGCATCACGTATACCTCCGGCAACAAAACTGGAATCAGAATCACACCTAAGGATTTTGAAGAACTACTACACGTCCTTAATGAAGGAAGTCTAAACAATTCTGAAGAAACGATGGACAAAGGAAGGTTGGATATGCTCATAGAGGAGCACAAGGATGAGAATATTAGGACTATGAAGAGAAATCTATCAATACCCTATAAGCTCCTTGCAGATGTGATAAAGAAATTAATCATGTCAAAGGAGAAGGCAAAAGATTAGGTCACCACTGATCAACAGGATGTGATGTGTGCCATCTTGATGAAATCAAAGCCCAATTGGGCTAAACTATTAATGCATCATCTTGTAAAAGCAATACAAGGAAGATAACTACTCTATGGAAGGATCCTAAGCATATTTTTGAAGTCAAAACTCAAGCTCTTAGAGAAGAAACGGAAGCCAAGGATGGCTTTAAAACAAACTGATATCATGAAGATTGGCAAACAACCTAATAGGTTTGCAAGAAAACCAAGGCCAAGCAGACTACCTCCATGACCTCAGCTCAATCACTGAAGGAGATGGTAAAAAAAAACAAAGACAACAGGAGAAAAGACTCCAAAGAAGGCGCTTGTAGTAAAGGCAAAGGTATACCGAAGAAGGGAGTTCCAAAGTCACCAATGCAAGCGGAGGTAACTCAATCGATAAAAGAGTCTGCTTGTAACGTGCCGAATTTTCATTACTTATTAAAGATGTATATGACATCACTGCTGTTGGGCCCAATACCTCAACTAGGCAAAAACTATACTTTCTGGCTCACTCATAAGAATTAAGTTAAGTTCACTTATACATCATTAGTTTAGAAAACTTTTGATGCACTCAATCATATCTTACAATATCACCTTTGCTGCGGAATTTATGTCTCTTTCTAAGATCAGAATATCTTCCATGCATAAGTTACATCTAACATCAAAGCTTATGTCACACTTCTCCTCCAAGTCTTGCTCCTATAACAAAGAGAAAAGAAAAAACAAAGAAAAATAGTTTCCGTGAGCTATAGGAGCTCAATAAAGTGTCGCCCTTCCCAGGGGATGCATGAGAGGAAGAAAAGAAGAAAGATTTGATTATTTAGATCTTATATTCTAGTACTCTGGACTCAACACACTACCAAAGAGAACAGATAGGAGAAGATAACAAAGAAAAACAAAATGATCACTTGGATCCCTTGTTCCAGCACTCTGGAACTATCATTTCAACCTAGCCTTCACAATTATCATCACAAGAATACCAGTGATTCAACCTAGTCACATAAATACATTTAACATCATACAATAGTGTTTGAAACCACACGTCAATCGATACTTCAGACATTATTAACGTTATTTACTATCATAATATCGTTTTGGGTATAATAGTCAAGACCTCCATATCAAACAAAGTAATAACATTGTGACATGACAAGTCTATAGCCCAAGTCTTATGCACTGTTGTACTCAGCAGTTCACTTAAGATTCTGTTACACTTATCATCATATCGATCACACAGAGATGACAGATAATAGATAGGCTCATTGTTATAATTATGCCCTTGGCGAGACTTATTCAATTTCATAAATAAGCCATTTTTAGTTTTAGCAAAAGGGACATTGGTCAAAGGGAATCAATCAAATCGGAGTCCAAGGTCTCTTATAGTGAGATACCCTTATACCAAAACGACCTCACAGGGCTGATGAAAGAATGTCATCATCAAGTCACTGTATAACACAAATGGCACACGACGCTTTTTGTGTTTTATACCACGAATTTATCTCACAAATTATGGATTTACACTCTTTTTATTCACTCATCTTCTTTATAACAGTAATTAAGGCATAACACAAACACACACATCATCTGATCACGACACACAACAAGTGATAAGCAATAACATACGTCAGAACACCTTTTATGTCAAATACAATTAGTGATTACTATCAAAGATTCCAACGCATATGATTATAGTAATGGTATAATAATACACATCGCTACATACAATAAATCTAAACGTTATCTTCTACCACCGTTCTCGACATGCACAAGCTCAGCCTCGTCTTTAAGTGACAACGAGAAGCGTCTCCAAGTCGTATAATACATTCTCCTGTGGGTGATTGTTCACGTTATTAATACATTCCCTTATGAATGATTGTTCACGTTATGAAGCTAAGCATATTTGTTCGTATTTCTTGAAAAACCGTAATACTAATATTATGAGGTAATGCTAGCTTTGGACAAGGTTTTGATACTTATATTGATTGTCTATGATGATGATTTCATGTATTTATCATCATTAGAAAGGTAAAGAAAAACTTTGGGATAATTTATTTTTTCAAATAATAAGAAAAACAGTATATCATTTAACGTTGTAATTTAAAAAATTCGTTAATAAAAATCATAAAAAGAATATGGTAAGGACCCGAAAATTTTCGTAAAATTTAATTTCACTATAATTAACGTGAATAGTAAATAATCATATATTATAATTTATTTTATGGAGTTAAAAAGCTTGTTTAATGATAAATAAGGAAAAAATGTAAAATATGAATGAAATATAATACTAATAAGCAAATATGGAGAAATACAATCTTAATACAAAAATATCATATTTATACGAAAATGACCTAAACCTAATTTTGACACTTATTTTATTTATGTCAATTTTTACTCCACCTAAATTAAATTAATTATCCACTAAAACTATTTTAATTGATTTAATTTTCTATAAATACAAGTTCTCTTCTCCTTAAAAAACTTCTTACAAACATAAAAACACTTCTTGTCATGTAAGAGAAGAGAAGAAGGAGAGTTTGAGAAGAAGAGAAGAATTGAACGTATACATTTTTGGAGAAACATTTTACAAAATAATTTTGGAGTTGTATATAAGAAGTTATACATTTAAACGTGTCAAAGAGTCATGTTGGATAAAATCTGAAAATGAACTATTTTGACTCCCAAAACAACTCCAAATATTTACACACTTTTAATGATGATAAATACATAAAATCATTATCATGGACTATCAAAATAAGTATCAAACACTTTCTCAATGCTTAGCAACACCACATAATATCACTATGATGGTTTTTAAAGAAGTACGAACAAATATGTTTAACTCCGTAACATGAACAATCATTCACAAGGGTGTGTCTTAATACGTATATCATGTTCTATTATAGGACTCGGAGATGCTTTTCGTTGTCACTTAAGGATGAGGTTGAACTTGAGCATGTGAAAAACTGTGGTAAAAGATAACGTTTAGATTTATTATACCATGAGTATAATAATATACGTTGGAATCTTTGGTCATAGTCACTAATTGTATTTGACATAAAATGTGTTGCGACGTATCTTATTGCCTATCACTTGCTGTGTGCCGTGATAAGATGATTTGTGTGTTTGTGTTATGTTTTATTTACTCGTATAAAGAGTATGAATGAGTGAAAAAAGTGTAAATCTATAATTGATGGGATAACTCCGTGGAAAAAAATACGAAGAGTGTTGTGTCTGTCGCATGTGTTATATAGTGATTTGATGGTGACATTCACGTATCTGTCTCTGTGAGATCGAACCCTACTTACTCTATCTATATTCTTATTCTTAGTGGGGATTTAATTTAACGTGCCTACGATAGCATCCATCATAGACAAAAACGACTAAAGGGTAATGTACAACAGATCAGTAGAGTGTAGATTGCATGAGTTACGTCTTCTTGTCAGCTGGGTTAAACAAGGAAGCGGAGTGGAATTCAGGGAACTGAGAAAGACTTAGTCAGCTAGACAGAAGGGTTGTTCAGTAAAGGAAGCTAAGTGTTCGACTGTTAGAAAATCAGCAAAGCAAAACAACAGAGCTTAGTATAAGACAAAACTTCAGCGCACAGTGACAAAGTTATACAAACTGAAAAATCTCAAGTCATATTCAGAAACATTGGAAGTTGGTTTTTGGATAGCTCTTGATTATAATGGAAGGTTGAGATTATTTCAAAGGACAAAAGAGACTTCAGAATTTATGCCGTTGCTGCCTCAAATCTTCATTTGAGTGACTTCATACCTTTGACCCCATCTTAGCAACCACCTCTGCTACACTCCAGTCTGCTATAACTTCCAGTCTATATGCAGTAATGTAAGACCTAGTTTGCACTCTACAACGCTTAATTTATGGATCTTGTCTACAAATATGGGATGGCAGGGGCATCTGTAGTAGATTCGAATGAAAAATACTTAAGAGTTTGCTTTGTTGAGAAAAAGAGATCAAACTAGGTGAACGAAAATGATGCATCAATTATTTAGAGGCTCACAAATAATTGATGGAGGAGTCTGTTTCGAGGCTAATTGATTTGTGGAAGAGCTCAGGAGAGCTCTAAGGATCCACTTCAAGAAAGGTGTTCAGCAGATTAGATTACACCAACTGTGTATTTTGTAAAAAAGCTCAAGGATAAACCAAAATCCCTAAACATAATGCAATATCCCATAGTTTGGTTACTCTTGATCACTAAGGGAAGAGTGAATTTATGCTCTAGAGTTCCTTTACACTCCATTATAAAAAACCACTATAAATCATCGTGAACTTTACTTTCTTGCATATGCTTGATCGTTTTGACTAAATAATTAGGAGAAACAAACAGGACAAGTTCTCTCCGAATCAAAGTCTTCGTCATTCAGCAGAGTATTCTCTCCGAATCAACAGAGCTCACTGAGCCCTAACAACAGAGTCAAGAAAACAATAGCTTAAGCATTAAATTTTTAAGTAACCTATTAACCTCTCATTTTAGGCTCACTTTGACATACCAGAACTCACAAGGGATTTTGCAAATAGATCTAGATCTGATCCGAGTTTCCTTATCATAGGTAAATCATGATTGTATCATTGGAGATGGGATATTTGATTTTTATCTCATTCGTCAGATTTTCACATCATTTTAGGTAAAAAATTTCTTATTTATCTCTCTTTTATTTGTGAATATGTTTTTCTCTTTGATGATATATTTGATTATGATGATTGTGACCATGATTAAGGCGAAACCATGTGAATGAATTTAGAATCGATATAGAGCATGAGTTATGCGCTTCATCAAAATTACTGTATTAGTGATTTTTATGGCATGCCTATGCTTCATATAATCATGTGATGAATTTTAATTAGCTACGTTGTTTAGATGATTGATATAAACTGCTAGTGTGCTAATTTTTATTACACGCATATGGTAGCAAGTAATGGTTAAGACAAAATTTTTGTTATCCTAATTGTCATGGCTAGTATAGATTGAAAAAGATTAATGATACTTTTGTAATTAATTCGATCCCAGCACGCTAAAAAGTTCTTTTTAATTCATTCATTACATAGGATAATTAAATTACAATTTCGATTGGTTTATTGGAATAGTAATACAGTATTACATTGTATGTTTTTATGGATGTGATCATTTTAGGGGTTAGAGGATGAGACTTTATTTTTGTCGTTGGTCCACCACTATCTAGTCAATAAATTAATTTACAATATAAGATTATCTATGATTGATTTATAAATCTCTAGAGGAATCCAACATTCATCAGTTTGCACTAATTTAGTTTAGTTCCTTAGTTTATTTATTTAGTCCTTTTAGTTAGCTTTTTTAAAAGGTAATCTTTTAGTTAGTTAAAAATCAATTACTCCCCCAATTATTTTATTTGAGCTTAATTAATTAGAAATATTTCACCTATCAAATTTTCACAACATAATTCTAACATTAATTATAGCTCCTAGTGTAATCGACACCCCTATCTACTATATTGCGTACGTTTAGGAGAAAATAATGTACATGTTTAACGATACATGACATCACACCGAGCTAAAGCACAACAAACAAACAAACGAGCCTAAGTAGTCTTAGTTCGAGCTTGACTCATTCGGCTTGAGCACAACTTGTTCGGCTTGTTTGAGACCCCCTATCTAACTTTGAGAAAAGAGTGTGTGTATAACTTAGGGTCCGTTTGACTGGGTTGATAGGAAATACTTATTGGTGCTTATTGGTAATAATGATAAGTTATAGTTGATTGTAATTTTATAATAAATAATTTGATGTTTTATAATAGAACGGTTTAAAATTATTTTGTTTGATTAAAGACAGTTTTGATTTCTCCTTTAAAGGAGAAAAGTAGTTCAAATAGCTTATAATTTCAAATAAAAATATTACTTAAAATTATCATTAAAAATAATACCAAACATCCTTCCCAACCTTAAGATGATTTAAAATTGATTTTGATCAAACAAGCCCTTTTGTCATTTGAAGGCGGAGCCGCGGGGCATAACCTTTTGAATATCACCCCATTCTTATTTTCACCTCATCATGTTTAATGTCTTCACAGATTCTCTTCTTTTGATTCTACATCACAATCCTTGACTATGTATATGCGCCGACCTCAAAATGAATTGCATAATATAACAGTAGTATTTATGTGCTTCCTATCATTACTACACTATTCAACACGTATTTTGAGAGGTTTCATTATTCGTTTCATAGACAAAATTACGACATTAAACCAAAATTGTAATACATAACTTAAACTATCATCAGTGTTTTATGATAATTTACATAAAACGATCCTCTCACAAACCATTAATAACATGAATAACTTTATTTCTAATATAGATTAATGTTGCCATTTGAATAGGATGGAAGGAATATCACTTTTGCAACCTGAACAAGGGCAATGCACAGTACAAGGCCAGTCACGCTTGTGCAATCCTCTCCGCCTGGCAGACCATAGAAGCTACGATCTCTCCGATAAACCCCCACATGATAAAAAAAAACCCAAGAAATCAATGAAAAACCTCCGCATAGTCGATCCTCTTACAACAGCAACAACAACAAAACCAATCCTTTCGCATCAAATGATAGGATTAGAGGAAAACGGAGATATACAGATTCTTATCCATTGTAAACTCAATCCTCTTACATGATACGAAAAACCAGAACTAGAACATCATATCCTTTCACCTGATCCATCTTTTCTTCTCAAAGGAACATCGCTTGTCCACCCATGAAGACAAAGGATATAAACAGACAACTCCGTGAGGTTTTTAGAACTTTATGGAACCAGAAAACGTTTGGGGGTTGCAATACTGCTCTATGCTATTGCAAGTCGTTAGGATATGAACTAGCATCAGGCGCAGAGACCACACACAAGCAGTCAGTAAAATGAGTAATCTCCTCTACAACGGGCACATAGGCGAGCTGCTTATCTATGTACTATGTACACCCAAAATATACCCTAAATCAAGGAGCATGAGGAGACACATAAAGCAGCGAGAATTTTTTTTTAAAAGAGAATGTCCCGAACTCCATATTTCTTGATTTTACTTTTGCTTCGCAGCCTCAACGTACTGTTCAGAGAGCTTCTTCACTTTCTCACCTTCCTTGATCAGGAAATTCGCATTCTTCGCGTTAGAGTGATGTCTCATGACTTTATCCGTTGCTTTCCCTACTGCCCACCTGTACTCCTGAACTGTGATTACACCACTCTTGCAAAGCGGTCTGATGTGCTCCTTTATATATGTTTCAACCTGCATAGTTAATATCAAAAAGGCAATCCAGTAAAAAAACATAAATGCATGTGCGCTGATGAAGAGAACTAGCATAAATCAGGCTAATGCAAAGTGTCTCCGTTTTGGGATCGTCTGGTAGCTCCTCAAACCTCACTCTTATGTCGTAAAAAATAAACTTATGTTGAGCATGTCAGCCAGTCACCAAGATGACAGAGTGCCCAAGGATGTTACTGGAATAGTGGTGTCAGCATTCTCTATATTGAAATGGTATGACAAGAACTAGAAAATTTCAGTACATTGCAATAAAAACGCACACATCCACAAAACCCTATATATTTCCTGAGTATTGGCAGCATTATAACAAATATAAAAAGAACTATGCATGAACAGAAAGTTGAGTTTTGAACCTTTGCGACCACTGAATCAGAGTTTCGAGCCTTTTTTACGACATTGATCCCCCGATTTCCATCTTCATGAGCGCGTTCACCAGACTGAGAGAGGGGAGATGAATTATCTCGATGGCACTCTTTATCTGAGTCGGATACAGAAGGCTTTATTACCTGGACTTCTTTACGGGAATCGATATCTAAGGGAGGGGCTCTGTGTCTGTGGCCTCTGGGCCATATAGCTCCTCACATTCTGCAAGGGTGGGCTCTACGCCACTTTCTTCAATTAAGGTGCCGGCAGTCTGAGACTCCAACCTATTCATGGGTGAACTACCATCATGAGAATTCTTCACAGGACTATGGAGAAAACTCGCCTCTCTGTCAATCTTCATTTCAGTTGAAATCTCCTCCTGGACTACTTGGTTTTCCCATTTTGAGAGTAGAGAAAACCAGTTTCATCTTGGAATCCGCCTCGACAGGTGTCTTAGAGATATTAACGCTAGCAGCACCAGTATAGTCCTCATCTTCCAAAGTGTACTCAAAGTCACCATATATATCCAGTTCTGGATGCGAATCCATTTCAAAAATATTATGAGGCCCATCCGTAACATCTACTACAGGGCATCATCAAGATCATTCACTCCATGAGGTGGAGTACATGGAGGAGAATCAGACAAACAACCGGAAGCTCTTAGTGCAGCCTCAATATCAGGATCTTTAGATTCATGCGATTCTGAAGGTGCTTTGTCACTTGGTTTAGTTGATGAACTGGATGGAGGATCAGACAAAAGACCAGCAACTCTTAATGCAGCCTGAACATCTGGATCATTAGAGTTATGTGATGCTGAAGGTTCTTTGTCAATGGGTTCAGCTGATGAACTGGAAGGGTTATTTACTGGTCGGAGCCGAATCTCCTGTGAGCAGAGATTCAAGCAAACAACCTTGGTTTTCGATTTCTCGGCAAACCCCTTCTCAATGTTAACTGCATCTGCAACTGCCAATTCTGTTGCTGCAGTTCTTCGAATAGATGATAAACTTGCAGTCTTCAAGAAGTGCTCCGTCAGGCGGTAAAGCTTATGTGATGGTTGAAAGCATTCATCTAAACATCACAAGTTTTAGCATGCAATTGACTTGAAAAGTTAACGCTAGCTTATTGTCACGGGCCAAAATTTGGAACGAGACCCAAAGTGAAAGCCTGTGACAAAATGATGATGGCCTAAGATAATGGCCCATCAAAGAAGGCCCAAGTTCTAAAGATTTCTCCAAGAGCGCGGAAGATTCTGGAGAACTCCAGAACCTTGTAAATATGTAGGGAAGGTTGTAAAGAATTCTAGAAAACTCTAGGATAGGTAGAGTTCTAGATTCTTCCTTTGAAGTGTATATAAGGAGATGTTTGGCTCATTTGCCAAACCATCTCCACAATCCTCCACGAGTTGTAATCCCACAAAAACCCAAGAGCAATACAGCGTGTTTTCCTCTCAAAGCTTGTTCCGAGTTTCTATTTCTCTTTACAAGTTCTTACTTAGCCATTTTGGCGCTGGAGAAAGCTGAGCTTAAGCGAAGGTTGAGAGTAACTTAAGTGCCGTACGGGTCTTGAGTTTCTAACCCGTGACAGTTGGTATCAAAGCGAAATCAAGGAGGAATGATGGATTCAAGCACGACTGAGTATGCTCTATCTCTTGAAGATCAGATGGGGAACGTCACCACAAGAAAAGGAAAAGGAAAGTCGAAGGATATCCAAGCGGCCTTTGAGTCACGACTTGAACGGGTGGAAGATGTCGTGGAAAAGGTGTTGGTAAGGCTCGAGGAGGAAATGCCTAGCAATGAGACTTTAGAGGATCGGGATGATCAACTTAAAGGTAAGTTGTAAGGAATCCTTAACTCTTACTTGGATAATTTCCGTAATGAATTCCTTGATGTCGTCGTCTCTCTTCAAGAAGAGATCAAGGCTATAAAGGAAGATGTAGTGCTATGCAAGGGGTTTATAGCTAATAACTCCTCAACCTTTGGGAAGGGAGTTAAGTTCGAACCGCCAAAGCCAAAGGCTTTCTCTGGGAGGCGGGACGCAAAGGAGCTTGATTCATTCCTCTTTAATATGGAGCAATACTTCGAGCAACTTGGTCTCGAAGAGGAAGTGACGAAGATCAAGACCGCCGCACTCTTTCTCTCCGATACGACATCAATATGGTGACGTCGTCATCATGGAGATATACAAGCGGGAACGTTCTCTCTTGATACATGGGAGGATTTCAAGAGAGATCTCAAGTTGCACTTTTATCATGAGAATTCCCAATATGAGGCTAAAAAGCAATTACGACAGTTGAAACAAACGGACACTATTCGGGACTACGTCAAGAACTTCACGGAGCTACTCTTTCAAACCCCGGATATGTCCGAAGGGGATAAACTCTTCTACTTCATGGATGGAATCCAACCATGGGCACAACAGGAGTTACAATGCCGTGGAGTCCAAAACCTAATCACAGCCATTGCAGTAGCAGAATCATTGTTGGAGTTCAAAAAGGATGACTCCTCCAGAAACCGGGTGTCAAAGGGCAACTATGAGAAAGGAGAGAGAAGAGAAAGGAGCAAATCACCCACGTCGAACTCTCCACGCAAGGGGAATTCGAGCAAAGGTGATAGAGGAGGATGGAGCAAGAGTTACTCCAAGGACGCGGGGAAGTCCAAGGCGGAGATGAGGTGTTTCTTGTGTGATGGCCCTCATCATGATCGAGATTGTCGAAAGAAGAAGGCCCTTTCGGCAATAGTCGCTCGGTTGGAAGAGCCCGTGCAGGAGGAACCCGTGCAGGAGATGTGTTCTTTGAAGCTGCTTAACGCAGTGAAGACTATGGAAGTGAAGTCTTTATCCAAAGGGTTGGTGTACGTCGATGCGTTGATCGGACCGTACACAACTCGTGTCTTGGTTGATACCGAGGCATCACATAACTTCGTCTCTTCGTATTGTCAAAGAGAAGGGTATGCTCAAGACACTAAATTCGAAGGCCAAACCGATCCATGGGGTAGCACATGGTGTGCGGCTCCGCATTGAAAAATGAAAGGGAACGATCGATCTTTTCGTTGTTTCAATGGATGACTACCCACTTGTACTTGGGGTAGACTTCCTTTATAAGACGAAGGCGTTCCCGATCCCCTTTGCTAATACCCTGTGCCTAGCAAAGGAGGATGGCGCTTGCATGGTCCTGATGGTTCGACGGGAAGCGAGGACACAAGGGAAGGTGCTCTCGACCACGCAACTTGTCGAAGGACTTGCCACCAAAGAGGGAGGTTCGCAAGGAAATCGAGTAAGGAGGTGCGAGAACCTCAACTCGAGGGATCCTCCTATGCCGAGGAAACAACGGAGGAAAGCGAAGAAGTTGGATACGGGGCAACATATCCAACCTTCGAGGACTCGAGATGGTGCGTCGGTTGAATCCCAAGTGAAGCTTGGAGGGTTGCTTCAAACGTGTATGGATTGTCGGACGCCAAGGGAGAGGAAGACACATGTCAAAACGAGTCCAAGTGCCCGTCGTCATGCCAAGGTTTGACGAAAGAAGTCCGAGACGAGAGGTGCGGACGAGAGTTCAAGGCACAAGGAGAATTTGACGCGGAAGACGCACTTACCCGAGGCAAATGCCAATGCGAAAGAAGGGTTGTCTTTGTGCGAGGACAAAGACAACATCGAGGCTTATCGTAAGGGTCGCGACGAGAACGTCTGCGACTTTGGTGGGGGAGAATGTCACGGGCCAAAATTTGGAACGAGACCCAAAGTGAAAGCCCGTGACAAATTGATGATGGCCCAAGATAATGGCCCATCAAAGAAGGCTCAAGTTCTAGAGATTTCACCAAGAGCGCGGAAGATTTTGGAGAATTCTGGAGAACTATAGAACCTTGTAAATATGTAGGGAAGGTTGTAAAGAATTCTAGAAAACTCTAGGATAGGTAGAGTTCTAGATTCTTCCTTTGAAGTGTATATAAGGAGATGTTTGGCTTATTTTCCAAACCATCTCCACAATCCTCAACGAGTTGTAATCCCACAAAAACCCGAGAGCAATACAGCGTGTTTTCCTCTCAAAGCTTGTTTCGAGTTTCTATTTCTCTTTACAAGTTCTTACTTAGCCATTTTGGCGTTGGAGAAGACTGAGCTTAAGCGAAGATTGAGAGTAGCTCAAATGCCGCACGGGTCTTGAATTTCTAATCCCGTGACATTATGCACCAAATAAGAAAATTACAAGTTAAAGGAAGAAGAAAAGAAGACAATGATAGTAACCAAATCCGCAGATAACACAGGGTTTCAAATCCAAGATCACTCCAGAACATAAAAAGCCTAAAGCCAAG
>LIEC01007532.1:0-13808 GCA_001925005.1 Drosera capensis
ATTATGTGCTCATCATCTGATGTTGTATTCAGGAGTCGATGGCTATGGTCTCGTTTCATGCCGCAGTTATCATACTCCCCTGTCAAAGGATTGTACCTCTATGGAGGTGTTGGCACCGGCAAGACCATGTTAATGGATTTGTTCTATGAGCAATTGTGAGTTTGAGTAGAAGTTCCTTTCTCATTTTAAAAATTGATATTGTTTTATCTGAAATTCTGATCAGGGGAAAAAAATTGCTGAGGTCATAGTCTTTTTTGTGTCCGAAAGTGTTCTGTTTTGTGACTTGTCTGCTTTTACTTATGGCCGTGACCTTTCCTTTTCCGTATGTTGATGATTTTGGCTTTCCAGGCCTTGCAGTTGGAGGAAGAAGCGAATACATTTTCATGCCTTCATGTTAAATGTCCATAGCCGGTTGCGAGTAAGTGAGATCATTTTAGTTTCTCTGATAGCCATGTATTAGTTTTTCTGTTTTTCTTCTAGGTGCGTATTTAAAATGTACTCATTGCAGATGTGATAATCTATTTCGAAGGCAGTATTCTTTCTCGAATGTGTGACTGACTTGAATCTTTTCAAATTTTTTTATTTTTAAATTTTCTTGTAGAAACACCAGGGGGTGTCAGATCCACTTGAAGTAGTCGCGCTAGAGATATCTGATGAATCAATTTTGTTATGCCTGGATGAATTTATGGTACAGTGCCTGCTGAATGGTACCTAATTAACATCTCTTTCAGATTGCTGGATGCTTCGATGTCACCATTCTGATGATTCTGATGAGATTTGTTTTGGCATTGTTTGACAGGTTACTGATGTAGCTGATGCGTTAATACTCAATCGACTCTTTAGGCACCTATTCGGCAATGGTGTTGTAAGTAATCTCTGCTTTTATACTTTAGACGCAGGTTATACTAAGCCTTGATTTGAAGATGCTAAGCCTTTCTTTGAAGATGCTATATAAAGTCTCATCTGCATCTCTGATGGGCACTAAATTCATAGGTGCTTGTTTCAACTTCAAATCGTGCTCCAGATAACTTGTATGAGGGCGGACTCCAGAGAGATCTATTTTTACCCTTCATTGCCACCCTGAAGGTGATTCAAGTTCTTTGCTGTGACATTTTCCTTCTTGATTTCCAAATGTCAAGGATCATTCGTCCTTGTCAATTTACCTATGTAAATGATGAACCTGACTCCATGCTTTCTTTTTACTTCATATAGGAAAGATGTGTTGTACATGAAATTGGTTCAGCTGTGGACTATCGGAAATTGTCCTCGGTACATTCAGCTTTCTTCTATTTCTTAGGTACCAACGCACTGATTTAATGGATTTGCATGTGGAGCAGGTTTATGAATTATATTACTTGAACTGCAGGCTGAGCAAGGATTTTATTTCATTGGGAAGGATCTTCCAGGCCTATTAGAGGCCAAGTTCCAACTGTTGATTGGAAAAAGTAAAGCACGCCCTCAAGAAGTAGAAGTAGTTATGGGTAGGACACTGAAGGTAAACATGCAGAGTTTCTAATCCTGCAGACCTGAAATTGTGTTTGTGCAGATAAACTTTTTACACGAGTAAATCATTATTTATACAGACTACTTCAACAATAAAATTTTACGCAAGTTAGTCAATGTTTATGTAGACTATATCCTCTGTAGTTCTGTCGTGTATAATGCCTCTGCGACATCATGACGCACCATTGGAATTTGGGCTCTGATCAATAGTGCCCAATGTTGTGCTCTGATCAATAGTGTAGTGACTAAACACTTGAAATATTCGGGTGTTGTTTGTTGGGTGAATCACTTATCAGTACTTATTGAATCACTGATTGTGGGAATGGAATGTGCCATCCTTCTGTTATGGTGTCCATTGCAATCTTGACTTGCTTATTCCTGAATCTTTTTTTCGATTCAATTTGTCAGGTACCACTGGGTGCCAACGGATGTGCCTATTTTCATTTTGACGAACTCTGCGACAGACCCCTTGGTGCTGCAGATTATTTTGGATTGTTTAGTAAGTGATGTTTATTCTGCATTTTCTATTGTTCTGCAGATTATTTTCTGCATTTTTCCCCTTTTATTTGTCTGGCGTAGCTTTGTAGTAGTTGAACAGTGGTGGACTTATTTGACTTTGCAAAGATGGAAAATGTTTAGCTCGTTCTGTTATGGTTTTTGCAGAGAGATTTCATACTCTGGCATTGGAAGGGGTACCAATTTTCGGGCTCCATAACAGGACAGCAGCATATCGGTTCGTCACATTAGTTGATGTACATCTCATTTCTCATCTTGTTTTACATTCCTGACCTGATGAATATGTTGGTTTCCTTCCCATTTTACCCTGTGAACTTGAAATGTAGATAAATGCGTAGAGCTGATCCTGGTATATATTTATTCCGGTGATGATATAGGTCATGTATGAAAACAAGGCGAGGTTACTTTGTACGGCAGTGGGAAGTCCTATAGAGCTCTTCGAAAGAATAGTGACAGTTGGTGATGCTCAACAAATGGCCCCAAGAACTTCCTCACGGTCAAGGAAAAACGATGACCTTGACCTTTGTGTTGACAACGAATTGGGATTTGCAAAAGATCGCACCATTAGCAGGTAAGACCTTCGCATCCATCCTGGAGTAGAGAAACTTTGTTATGTGCTTTAATTGTCTTGTAGTTGATTAAACTGTGCTTGAGTAGATGTCGTGAGCATCATCATAGTCAAGCTTTTGGCTTGTGTGTGCAGGTTAACAGAGATGAATAGCAAGGAGTATCTGGAACAACATTCCACCTTACTCCAAGAGAATCATTGGCAAGTCAGAGAATAGAACCACCTTCCGAGCATGGTTACTCACCTATTTTTGTTTGTACAACAAATAACTGATGCTGCTTTTCCATGTTGTATCTTCTTACCACATAAAGGAGAAGAATCAGCTTGACGAAAAAATTGTTGCCGATTCGAGAAACATATGCTGCAAACCGATTAGCTCACTGCAGCATATGCTTTCACCATAAGTTCATCATTGTCTAACTGCTTAGTGCGGCGGTTGTAACATCGCTTCCTCCATTTTTTGGCTATCTTGTTGTATGAGAATCGGTAGTTCATAAACTGGATCTGAAGCCATAAGCTCCGGTGTGCGTGAGCTCTGGGACAAAATTTTGTACGGCAATAAGTAATGGATGGATTATCCGAGACAAGCAAGGGTGTAATTGAGTTTCCATCGGCAGTTTTTGTTGCATAATTGTCCATTCTTTCTGTTTTGGTTGCAGCTGGTGAATGCTTCTGTTTGCTGTTTGATGGATTTTTCATAGAGCGGCGAAGCTCCATTATGTGTTCATTATCTAAGGTACATTTTTACTTGAGTTGTGAAGTCGGCTAACTTTCTACTCCATCATCCACTCTTCATTTTGTTGAGATCAATACTCTGCTATCCCTAAAGCACGAAAATGCATCATGAAATTTTAGAAACCTTATTGCAACGTGAATACATTGATTCAAGGAGTGATCTTCACGACAGTGATCTCCATGTCGTCCGGCACCCTTGAACACGCATTTAATTTAATTCACTTACACTGGGATTTTTAAGGGTAAAAATAATTAACCAGAGAAGAGGAAGGCGATGGAGATCAATGTTATAGTAGGTGAATCTTTATCCTTTGAAAAACCACAAAGAGAGCGATCACGTTCAAGTAATCCCCCTGTAGGAATGATAAAAATGCAATGTACAAGCCAAATGATATGCAATTTTTCAATTTAGAAAACAATTAAATTAAACCACGAAACTGGAATTGAAATGTTAATAATTGAGTTGAATAAAATAATTAGATTTGTATTATGATGGGAGTAAATAAATTTTTTTTACAGATATAAATCCCGGACCAAAAAACATGTTAACATTCCGTTGTAATTGCTGCTGAAATTCAGCAATCGTTTCAATTAGAGTCGAATCTAATTATTAAACAATCGGCTAAGTTATAAGACAGACGATGTTCAGTGTTACCATATATAGATGATTAGAATGAAACAATTTTCTTTATTACCTATTATTTTGTTTATTCTATCTGTATTAATTTTTGCCTTACATTCATAAAATTATTCGATGTTCATAACGATCATACATATCAAACTTATTTCAAGTTTCTTTTTATTAAAAATTAAGGGTTGTTTCAAAACAGAAAAATTAATTGTTGGTTGAGATTTTACGTATGACATTTATATCATCGAACAATTAAACCTTACCGAACATTAACCAAGACTACTTTATTTTGAATACTTGAGTTTAGGCTAGAGCTCGTATTTGCAAAACAATGATATACCAAACCAGTAGAGACCAGAGAACATTTCTATATTATTAGAGATTGTACAAGCAGCAATCCAAATTACATTATTTCACATCACATACTCTGCAAAAAACATAGAAATTTAACAAGCCAGTGATGATCCTCAATCACATGAGTTTCACTTTCCATGTCCACCGGCTCCTGAACCAGCATGAGAACCAGCAAACGAACCGGCCTGCGATCCTCCCCCGGATCCACCAGACCCATAGGTAGTGCTAGTCGAACTAGACGAGCTAGAGCTGGAGCTGGAACTGCTCGACCCCGACCCTGATCCTGACCCTGCGCCAGCACCTGAGCCCGAGTCAGCACCGCCAAGTCCTGCGCCCAAACCGACGCCTAGACCACCTAGGTCAATGCCTAGGTCCTTCCTTGCAGGTCGGGCCTCGGATACCGTTGCCAGAGTAGATGCAATGAGTACGAGTAGAGCTAATGTTTTCAGAGCCGCCATGTCGAATGCCTCTTGAAGCTTGAGCTTAGAGCTGTGTGTATGTGATCTTTGAGTTGTGAGCTTGTTGTGATGAACTCTAGAGCAGGGTAGAAGAGCTATTTATATTTGCACTTCTACTCGCAGTGTGCAATGAGATAGTGCACTATACGCGTGTATAATTATAAGGATAAGAAATGAGCCCGTTGACAAAGTAGAGATTCAATAATTTTACCACCATGCTTATCTGTTAATTACCTTCCAAAGACGAAATTTCTTAGAAGATGAGATCGGTAGGGTGAAACCTTGAAGTATGATATGATGTATAAAATCATGAGATGACATAAACACAAAAAAAGTTATTATCGTCGACTTCATTTGATGGGATAAAAATTTGGCTTGTTGTTATTGTTGGTTAGGTTTTCATGATGGATATCGATCGACACATTGCATACCAGAAGGTCAGAGGATGTGTAGATTTTTATGTTATAACACAATGTGATTAAGAGTTTAGTGCTGCATTGGGATATTTAGACAAAGATCGTGGAGTACACGCTTGTGGTTGTAATTGAAGAGAGGGAAATCTATTGGCAACGTGAAAATACATTTGAAACTCTAAAAAGCCTTGATGGATTCATTAGTGTGTTTGGTGTTCGCCGTCCATGATTCTAAATGCATCACGTTCACATATAGTGGAAGTTTGGAGATGCATTTTGTGGTTAAACTTGAGCATAATGCTCGAATGGGCAATGATCCCTTTTTGACTCGGGAAACATCGAAGATGGGACGCCAACACATGGCACAACCACTGATTCATAATAGACGATGAATAGGAAGGAGTACCTTGACCATCATGCCACCTTAATCCAAGAAAAAACATTGGCAAATCGGAGAATAGAACGCCTTTCCAGCGTGATTACTGTAAATTTTTTTCTTCTTTTATTAGGCTTCAAACAAAATATCTATTTTAAAATAACAGAACAATTACCTCCAGTCTAATATATATAGAAAATACTAAACATGTAACGGGGACAATTCAATATCGATCGTTTATTAATAGACTTAATCGTACAACTAATATTTAAAAATATTAATAAAGTTATTATCTGTTACAAATAACAAAATATCTCAACAATCTCCTTCTATGTTTTTAATATTGAAACAACAATTAATCTCAATGTACAATCTCCAAAAGTGAATAGTGAATTATTCATATTATCAAAATAAATAAGATCCAAAACAACTGAATCAACAAAAAAAAAAATTTAAACAATAGTCAATAAATTATAGAAATTGAAAATTCTAAACTCGAATAACTATTAAGAATATCCAAATGAAAGTAAACTAAAATAAAAACTCCTCCATAGTGTGATAACTTTACTCGTCGAGTAAATAATCCTCATCAAGATTCAGATTAAGCTTTTCAAACTATTCCATTTCCACGTCATTCACTGTGGGCAATCAAAACATGAATATCATAAATAAATATGTATTCAAGATTATGTGCTATAATGTAAAAAGTATCTAGTTGTACTATAAGAACTTGACGAAATTTTCACAAAGATGGAAATGAACATCAATATATATTATGAATTAATTTTATCATCAGAAATAACAGTTTCGGTAAAAGAATCGTTTAATGTTTTCATTTAAAAGGCTATAGTCAACATCTCTAAACATATAACTTTGTTGTCTCATCAAACTTTAGAATGACACTATGTAAGACATATCATCAAATGTGGAATAATATAAAATCGACTATAACGTCATTGAAATATATCAGACAACTCTTATATCCATATTTGAAAGAATTTAATACTAATATTTTATACAAACTTGTCGCATCATCAAATTTGAAATGACATAACAATTCTTCACACTCAACACTTTTTACTAAATGGTCAGAATATTTGAATTGCACCAAATGCCTATTAGACTAAATCTTCAAAGTTCTTTTCCAAATTCGAACGTATTCAAAATGACAAGAAATGATTAAGACATTTCTATAAAGTCTAATCCAATCTTCCCCACAGTTTTGAATGTTTGATTTATTGATAAAACTTTAGTCAGAAAATCTATCATGTTTTTCTTCGATTTCACATAAGTCAAAGTGATAATTTCATATTCAATTAAATAATTAAGCATTATTTGTTTAAGTCTAATATGCCTTTTTTTTCCATTAAAGAGTGAGTTATTGACTATCGTTATAGCGACTTGATTATCGCAAAATACTGAAATCGAGTTTATCTTAAACTTATGTAATGAAAGACTTAAAATTATGTCATGTATCCACTCTACTTCATTAGCCGCACAAGTTAGAGAATAAAGTTCTGGCTCCATGGACGACAACGCTATACATGTCTGTTTTTTAGATTATCATATTACAACACCTCTACCCAAGGTAAATACATAACCTGTAATAGATTTGATGTCTTTCAATTCTAAGCTTCAAACGACGTCAGAATATCTTTCCAAAACCGAAGGATGACTTGCATAGCATAAAGCATAGCGTGAGTACAGTTAAGATACCTCATCAACCTCACAAGTTATGGCAATGATCCTTACTAGGATTACTAGTAACATGCTTATCGTAAAAGATATGTCAGGTCTAGTGCAACTCATAATATACATGAGACTACCAACCAACTTAGAATACTCTATCAGGTTCACAACAAAACCTTTATTCGGTTTTGTCTGTTTGTTATAATCAAAAGGTGTCTGAACAGGTTTGCACTCACTCTATCTCCACTCAAAAAGTAGTTCTCAATATAATGACATTGACTAAGAATGATAATTCTTTGTTGTTTAGAACCTACTTTCATGTCAAGTAGAGTGCCAACAATGCTCATATCTTTCATGACAAATTTTTTCGCTATTGTTTCAAGTCTTTCACTACAGAAAGATCAGAACCAAGAATTATTATGTCGTCTACATACAAGTAAATAATTATAAATTTATTTGACATAAAACGATAATAAAGACACTTATCCGAATTATTGTTCTAAAAACCAAGAGATTTTATCGTTTTCTCAAACTTTTGATGCCACATCTTAGGTGCTTATTTAAAACCATATAAAGGATTGTTTAATTTCTAAATTTTCTTTTCGAAACCCTTAGGTTAGTTTATATAGCTTTTCTTAATCAACTCTTCATTGAGAAAAGCTATTTTCACATTCATTTTATGAACTATAATTTTTATTGTTTCACATCCATTTTCAATAAATGCTAAAGCAATAAGAATTTATATTGTTTCTAGATGACATGCCGGTGAATATATATCAAAATATTTTATCCCACTTACTTGAGTATAGTCTTTAACTACGAGACGTGCTTTATACTTGAGTATTGACCCATTTGGATTAAGTTTCTTTTTCAAAATCCATTTACACCCTACAGTCTTATCCTCTTTAGACAAATCGACTAAAATCCATGTTTGATTTTTCAATAAAGAATTCATTTCATCATTAATGGTTTCTGTTCGTAGCAAAGAGTCCCTGAACATTATATATTACCTTTCATATTGTACATCCAGCGATCCACATTACATTATTTCGCATCACACAATTTGCAAAAATACATAAAAATTTAACAAGCCAGTGATGATCCTCAATCACATGAGTTTCACTTTCCATGTCCACCAGCTCCTGAACCAGCATGAGAACCAGCAAATGAACCGGCCTGTGATCCAGCCCCGGATCCACCGGACCCATAAGTAGTGCTAGTCGAACTAGACGAGCTAGAGCTGGAGCTGGAACTACTCGATCCCGACCCTGATCCCGACCCAGCGCCAGCACCTGATCCCGAGCCAGCACCGCCAAGTCCAAGACCAAGTCCAGCGCCCAAGCCAACGCCTAGACCACCGAGGTCTATGCCTAGGTCCTTCCTTGCAGGTCGGCCCTCGGATACCTTTGCCAGAGTGGATACAATGAATATGAGTAGAGCTAATGTTTTGAGGGCCGCCATGCCAAATGCCTGTTGAAGCCTGAGCTTAGCTATATGTATGTGATCTTTGATTTGGAGTTGAGCTTCTTGAATGTGATGAAGTTCAGAGCAAGGCAGCAGAGCTATTTATAGTTGCATTTCTAGTTTGATATGTGCATTGAGATATTGCGCTACACGCGTATAAATATAACAGTAATGATAATTACTGGGCCCAACAACAAAGAAGACGTTCAATATTATTACAACAATTGCAACTTTACAAGTATTGCTAAATCTTTATGTCAAAGCTCATCAATAAACTACCTTCCAAACGCACATTAAGATGTCGCAAACAATCAGATACAAGGCATAATAGAATGACGTCGCATATTCATGTGATGAATTCCATTTTATTAGACAATGATTTGGTCAGTTATTATTGTTAATAAGATTTTCATAATAGTTTTTTGGGAAAAATACATTTAATCTTAATGAACTTTTGACCTTTTGTATTTTGTCTTCCTTAATTTTAAAAATAAGCACATGCCTCCGTGTGAGGGTTTTTTTTTTTTTTTTGTTAAAAAACATATATAGGACGATTAAGTATATAGGAAAAAACATATATATGTCAAAAATCAAGGGTTTTTCAAAGTTGTGTGAATTAAGTATCTATTTTTAAAATTAAAAGAAACAAAACACAAAAAATTCAAAAATTCAGGACGATTAAATACTTTTTTTTTCTAGTTTTCATGTTATAGAAATTTTAGTAAAATAGGAAAGGTTGGTGGTGCAAGCTTTAGTAAAATAGGAAATGTTGGTGGTGCATCGTGGATGCTAAGATAAAGATTGTGGAATACACGCTTGTGGTTGGAATCGAAGAAAGGGATATCTGTTGGCATGTGCATATACTTCAGAACCTCTAAAAACACTTGGTGGGTGCATTAGTGTGTTTGGTGTTCCCCACTATTCTCAGTGCATCACATTCACGTATCGTGGGAGTTTAGAAATGCACTTCCTGGTTGCTTGAGCATAATTGTTGAATGGGCAATCGAAGACAACATCATCGACGTGGGACGTCAACACGTAGCACAAGCACCGAATTAGAATAGACGATGAAAACTAACAACAATAACAATACAAGGTTTGAAAAGATAACATCCACTATCAGGAGATCATTTCATCAGATAATTATCGAAAGATGAAGAAAATAAGCATCCAGCAACCAGCATTTCGACATGATACGAACAGAAAGTCATGTTAAGTCGTGAACAAGGAAACCTAAGTATGACGCAGATGCAGAATGGAGAATAATATAACACAGAACTTGAAGGAGACAAAATTTATGCAATACAAAGTTACTATCATAAGCTATCTATCAAAAATCGTATTACCATACCACAATGGGACGTTACAGGCATATAAATAGATGGTCAAACGAGGCATCAGCACCTGAGTCAACCAGCATTATGGAATCACAACAGCATTGCAACCAACCCAGCTCTTCCTCTGGTGGTTTATCACCGTTTCCATCTTCACTGCCACAGTCCCCAGATATCATGATAGTTCAGCAATGATGCGTACACACTTATCTTCCAAGATCTTAACAGCTTCGGTAAAGAGCTCTTGACGAGATAAGGCTCCTGTAGACTCGATCGTAACTAGAACACAACAAAAGGAATGCTAATATACCAATAGCTTCACAACCACATATCAGATGAAAATCTTTTAATGATTGCATATGCAGTTTACCATTTACATATAAAATGATCTTTTTTGCGTCGCAGAGCAACAAACTGCTCCCAATCTCCATCTCTAATGCATTCCCTACAAAGAGTACAATCTCTTGGACGGGATACTTTAGCTTATACGTCTACAAAAGAGAAAATATGATGTCATCAACGAAAACATATTAAATAAAATAAAAATTGAAAAACAAGATAGTCTACAGAACAGATAAAGGTATATGTTCCCAATATGTTTAAAACTGCAAAGATGGACATATCCTGCGAGAGAGTGAGAAATCAATTTACCACCAGCAAAATCTTCCTTGTCAAAAACATTACTTGGGCATTACTGAACAAGCTCTTTTGCCCTCTCTCCAGAAACGTCATGCAAAAGAACAACCAACAAAAAAGAACATCCAAGAAATTTCAAACCAACCAGACTGACTCTCTACCTCAAATCCAGAAAAGATAGGCACAAGCATACAATACCTCCGGAAGCATTCGATACCAAGCAGTGGCAACTGGCGACCACTTTGCATGTTCTTTGCCCACACCTTTTACGGCACGTGCTTCAAGTTCAATTTCCTAGTTAAAGGAAAAATACAATATGTCAAATGCGGCAACGTTTGTATAAGAGAACTCCTACACTTCAGTTAAACATAACTGCCAATACATCAACACGCATCTGCTATAGTTTCGGCTTATGAAACTTCTGATTGGAATAGCTGCCAGCAACATTATCAATCATAATTCATAACTATGTAAACGACAATGCCACTTCAAACCATCCAAGAAGGCCCATACAATTGGGAAATAACAAGCTTTACTTGGTGAAATAGATCAAATAGAAGTCATAACAACCGCAGGACTAGGGATTCGTACCTGGCCTGGACCGAGCCTAGCAATAGGAAAATGCTCATGGGTAAGGCAAATTGGATTACTAGCAAATTCAGGCATGGTCGCTTGACTGCAGCTAAAAGATGTGTAAGTTTTCTGCTCAGAGGTTGTTGAGCTAGAATCTTGTCTTTCACTCGACAACGGAAGTGCACTTCCATTGGGAAGCCACTCCATTTCCTTGGATTCCACTGCCATATCATGTCATCAATAAGCACTATAATGCATAACTAGTAGTCACAGTTACCCAAATTATAACAAAACTTCTCAAGTCTATTATAACTTAAAAAATGTATACCTGTCTTCCATCGCCTTTTTCACAACGAACATGTAGTTTAAATATGATAGTATTTTTCTCATTTGGAAGATCCTTTTCTATAAGAACAAAAGAACCGCATATCACCACAACAATGAATGTATTATACCAGTCTTATGCCTGATTTGCAATTAGAAAGAATTCTTAGGTTACCTGACTTGTATTCGAACAATCTTGGGTCGACTTTTATGGGTATAAGGCCTAACCTGTGAGAAAGCACTTCATCTTGAATAACTGATGTATTATTAGCAATCAGAATCTTCTCAAACGCCATCGTGGGAACCTGCAAATGCATAAACCAACCAACATACACGCTTTCTTTCATTCTGTAACTTATGACAATGCTTCACTCGTTTACTCATGACCTCATGCACAGAAAACACAAGAACAATACCGAAAACCGAAATCTTTGAACTCATTACGCACGATGATGCAGGGCGCATATATGGTTAACTAACTGGTTGCTAGCTAAAGCAAAATACTCATATCGATACTTTAGCAATCCCTCTGAGCACGATTGGATGCCCAACAAAATACACTATATAGCAAACTTCGCTATCTTTCCATATTCTCCTTGCTTCTACTTCCTCCCTCTCACATTCCAAACCATAAAACAATCCACCTCAAAAACCTCACACACCTTCAAAGAACTTTCACTATCCACTATAAGGCATAATCAATGTACTCAAACTCCACCCGAAATCTCCGATTTAGAGGACATCAACCAAACTTGAATATCCAAGCACCAAAACAATCAATCAAATATCTCCAATCAAATAACACGCTACATACTTCACCGCAATCACATTGCCCGAAAAGTTTGATCGGTTTAGCTGCTCGCCAAGAGCACCTCTTCCTCATATGCACCCTAAAAAAAGCCTCCTCCTCATGTTTTAGTATACGAGTTAGACCTACGAATCATGTCAAAAATGTCTTGGTCATATATTCTATTCTTCTAAAAAAACATCTCGGTTTGCAATGTTCTGTCAGGAATGTCTTGTTCATACATTCTGTTCTTCTAATAAACCGTCACGGGTTGCAACATAAGGTTGTGTCCACACTCTTCTCCCAAACTTTGTTACAAACGAGAGCCTTCGACATTGGATAAGTTACGTTAACCTAAATTTACCTCAGTGATGAGAATCCTCCTAAGAGCATTAGCCAACGCGGCATCGATCCCGATCATATCGAACTCGATCTCATCATTTTCCAACCTATTCACCCTAATTTCAAAGTCCTCGAAGAAATTCCCCAATCCGCCGTTGACGGTCCCTGTCGACGCGTACGCGCCCCGAGTAGAGGATCGGTTCGGTGTCGGTGGGCGCGTCGGATTTGCTGGTGACTCGAGTTCTTTTTGAGCTCGAGGTCAGCGGGGAGCTCCGGCATCGTGTCGATTTGGTGACAAAAAGCTTTGTTTTACCCATCAATAAAACTAAGACAAAAAAAATAATCAAATATTATATTTATTTTTTAAAAAATAATATTTTTATAAAGATTTTGATAAATATTATTAGATGACTATCAAATATTTTTTAAAATATTATGAAATCTTCAAAACACGTATTAAATAATAAAAAATATTATAAGAATGATAAAATAAAAATAATATTTAATTTTTTATAATAATTTTATAAAAACTTAATGTTCGAGTGTTAAACTTCGAATATCTGATTCCACGGTTTGGAAAAGGATAATTTTATGACATAGAACAACAGCAATGACAAATCCTAAATACAGTACTGATCATTTCCTTATCGAAACGACTCATGATGCAGCCGAGAACGTGACGTAACCCTAATTAGCCGTTCAGTTTCGTGCGCTCCTCAGGTTCTCCTCCATTTGCAGGTGAAATTCCAACTCCATTTAGGGTTCCGTTTGATTCGCATTTCCACGAATTCGGATTCTGTTGAGTCCTCTCCTAATTCGTTTTTCTGGATATTCGATGAATGTATGCGTGATTCGGCGAAACTTGAAATGGTTTCGGTTGCGCGTTACTCGGAATAAAACTTGATATCAAGAGATCCTTGACAGGGATGCTGCAGTAGTAGTTTCAGTTGAAGCAGGATGCCCCAGCTTGCTTTTGAATACCTTGCTGTTGATCCGGATCCGGAGTGATGAAGGGTAGGAGGCAAAGCATAGAGAAAAGAGAGTTCTTAGTAAGATAATCGACTAGTCGCATAGCCAGGTTCCATTCCCCTCCGACGTAAAGGGC
>LIEC01007533.1:0-17202 GCA_001925005.1 Drosera capensis
ACCAGATTGTTCAAGTTCTGTAATAATGACCATATTTTGAGCTCATAAGGTATAATGTATTATCAAGATACATATTTAATCCAGTGGGAGATTGTTAGATCTATTTTAGGATTAAATATGTATAATTAATACATTGGGTCATTATGTTGTTTAGCCAAATTAAGAGATCTAATTATTGTGTTGGCTAAGGAACTTAATTTAAATTGTGGAATAATTAAATGTGGACACCCGGTAATATTATTTGTTTGATGACGTGACGAACGATAATATTAAACTTAAGTGACGAAAATTAATATTGGGTGAAGTTCCCAAAAGTCGTGAAATAAAAAAAGAGAGGGATTAGGGTTTTCCATCTATAAATAGGAAAACAAGCCCATCTCTTTTTTTCCTCATTATGAAAAACAGTTTCTCATTGCGTCAGAGAGTGGAGGGGAATACGGTCACGATCTTTCGGAAGATTTCAATTCCGTATTAATTCCAGTGCAACCAATTGAGATGAATCCATCAGATACGCTTCCGCAATTACTTATGTTTGATTCTTGATATATTCATATGAATGATTTTGGGATAAGCGATTGTTCTTCGCATCTAGAATATTTCTATTAATTGGTATCAGAGCGAGGTTCATATTGGATTATCAAGAATTGATAATAGAAATCTGGATTCATGCTTAAGGGTTTCGATTCCATTAAAAAAAATAAAAAAAAATTTCATCCTAAAGAAAGCAAGGAAACAAAGACCAAATCCCCATCAAAACCATCAACTATAAAAGAGACCATCGAACCCTCTACAATCAAGAAGGACGAAGTAACCAAAATCAGACAGCAACCAAAGAGAAAGGCCGAAACTCGACCACCTCCCAGGACAACCAGAAAAAAGTTGGTCATGCAGACCTCGAAACAGACGGAGGAAGCATCATCGAAGTCATCAGTAGGAAATGATCAAATTCAAGAAGAGGAAGTTACTCAACCAAAAATGACAACAGCTAAAGAGGATACAAATGCAGACTAACAAATTCAAAGATCTCTAAGAAGAAAAGGAAAGGAGTTCTGTCCCAGTCAGCATATTCGAACACATTCCCTATACTCCACCACCTATTCAAGAAGAGGAAGTTACTCAACCAGAAAGGACAACAACTAAAGAGGAAGCAAATACAGACCAACAAATTCAAAGATCTCTAAGAAGAAAAGAAAAGGAGCCCTCAACAGAACCAGAACCATTTGTTCGTGTCCCAGTCAGTATACTCTAACCCATTGCCTCTACTGCACCATCTATTCTGAATGTCAGGGTAGAAAAAGATGAAAAAAAAATCAAAAGTGCCACCCCCTGAAGACATAGAAAAAGCAATGTTGTAACACTCCAACCTAGCAACAGCAGTTATCAAGGAAGGAACAAGCAAAGGCTTGATTTCACTCATCACACAGATGGAAAAACTGTGGAGTGAAGTGACAAAAAATCCGTATGCAGAATTCAAAAAAGAAATGACTGCAAAATGATTCAAAAACAAATACAAACAATGGAGGCTGAGATAAAAAAAAAAAAAAAAAAGGAAGCATTAAAAGCTCAGAAAGCCGTGGCAAAGGAGACATTGCCCTCACTCTCGAATATAAGACAGAAGGAGACATCCCCAAACAACCATAGTACCAATCTCGTCTACAAGATTAGAGTTGACGAGTCTGCAGACTGAACAACCCTTGATTGTAATTGAGTTATGGGCAACCACAACTACAACAACAGAGGAAGAGCAAGAGATAACTACTTCCATTACACTTGATCCAACAAGGATAGATGTAGCATTATAGACGGCCATATCTCTTCAGACAAGAGTCACCTGGCATTCTTTTAAAATAAAGCAATTCCTTGATGTCCTAGAAAAGGAGTCTATGCTACTACAATTCATAAGGGAGAATAAACTTCCTATGAGAGGAATGAGGAAAGTAGCTCATCAACGACTGAAACTGATACCCTCTAACCCCACAATCAGATATAGAATCAATCCAGATTACAATAAAACTGAGATAAGGGTTGTTAATGGGCTTACAGAAGCTGAGTATGCATAGTTAGCCATAATGCAGCAGAAGGATGCAACAAAGAAGAAGAGACCACCTGACCCATGTATCCTTTCTAGTGAAACTTTGGAAATTAAAGATTTAACTCTAAAAAGAACAAGAATCAGGCAAGCTCAGCTGGAAAAAGTCGAGTTCATGAACACTCTTGAGGTTGAAACTGAGCTAAAACGACTGGTTGATAAACATCTAAGGGCTGCAACCCTGGAGATCCATGCATACCTCTCGAGACCTACCATTGGGAGATCACCCTCTCCATGAGATGATGACAACAACGAGGATTCCTGCCATCGCGGCCGCCTGTTCTTCGTTCCTGGACAGTGAAGGGCCAAGGGAAATGAAGTGGACTGCCCCTTTTTGACTTGGGATTAGCATTACGTGCAAGTATGTGTGTATATATCATAGCATAATGATATTATGTTATGTTACGAAAATAATTATACGATTTATTTGTTATGTAGGTATGGACGATACATAATAACAAGATTAAGTTTTGGAATTATTTGGGGATTTTTGATTTCTTAAATAATAAGATAACACTCGTTATCTTAATTAATTAAATTATATGTACATATTTTTTTGCTTAAATATGCTTGATCACCTTAATGCATTTGAATTAAAATAATTATTGATTGAACATGTTTGCTTAAATTGTATGACTGCGTATCAACTAAACTTAAAACATTTCATTGATGCATGTTGTCTGCCCAATTAAATTAGATAATATTAGCTAGTCTGCTTGATTTGTTTAAGTTGTCTAATCAATTAAATTATAAATGTTTAATTAAAGCCTGATATCTATATATTTATGAATTAAATTAATTATTTAATTGATCCATGTTTGCATGAATATTATAGAATATTTTAAATATTCATGATGACCTCTTATGCTTGCTTCCGCTGTAATGTGTGACTACCAGTGTGCCTAGTACTTGTAACGTAGAATAATACATGTAACGTTACAAACTTGTGACACGAAACCATAACATGAACCCAATGATAATCACAGGCTATATATGGAATTAAATTATTGTTGATTCCGAAATATCTTGTTTTCTGATTACTTGACAAATCCTAAACCTATAAAAATAAATGACTGAAAGAGTTACGCGTTACATGACTAGGTAGGGGGATAAATTTCCACGCAACGACAAGGTCATATTTAGGTAAATAAATTATCTTTCTTGGATCTATTGCAGAGGATCATTAAACTTAGTAGTTGTTCCTAAAATGATCATATTAGGTAACAAATGCTGTGATAACTCTTCCTACGTTATCAACATGTAAAAATCTATAAATATTAAATCAAGTGAAATGAAAATCTTGATGGACCGACAACGGTCAATTTTTGTTGAATAACGCGTTAGAAATTCATGAAGCATAAAGATATGTTCGGGTATTTGAACCTTGTGTGACATATGATTGTTTGTTTGCATATTTGCATTGCATACTGTTTATGAAAAATACATAATATAATAAACATATCGAACCCCTGAGATGGACATGTACCGTTTGTTACAGGGTTTTCGTGTTCATAGTTACATGTTTATTTCAAGTAATAAGAGATGATGGAAAGGGATCGCTTGGAGAGTCTCTCACGAAAATTTTAACTTAGTAATTTTTATTCATTATCGGACGATTTGATTTTCATGAAATAAGGGACATTGTAAGTTTGGATTTATTCATGTGCGTTCCTATATTCTATACCTAAACAACCTCTTTTCTTGTCGCCTTACTTCGAGAACTGTTCGATGCGGCGATAACGCAACGTGTCAAGTTGTTATTGGACGAGAAATCTTAGGACGTTACTGAGAACTGTCACTAAAATCAATTTATTCTCGTTTTAGATGGTGTGTTTAATCGTAGGAGAGCATTTGATTTAGACCTCGATTCAAAGTCTCTATTTAATACTGCTTGAGGATATTCACTAGAATATAAGGGAGTGGAGATATGAAAGTTGCTAAATCTTATCCCTAAGATATAAAACTTGGATCATTAAATTAATATTAATAATATTATTAACATGATTTGCTTAAGAAGTCTCT
This sequence comes from Drosera capensis, assembly GCA_001925005.1. Taxonomy (NCBI): domain Eukaryota; kingdom Viridiplantae; phylum Streptophyta; class Magnoliopsida; order Caryophyllales; family Droseraceae; genus Drosera; species Drosera capensis. Next base: position 4,112 of record LIEC01007533.1, read on the forward strand.
CTATTGTTTTCCTCCAGCTTGTTTATGGCTCCAAGAGCAACAAAGATCTATTACTCCGGAGCTTTGCTAGTACCATCAAGCAGTGCTGATCAGGTGGTGAAGACATCATCGGCGCATCCAAGAAGCCATGAAACAAGCATGGCTTGACAGGGCTGGAGTGAGAAAGATTCATGTAGAATTAACAAAACATTGACCACTTCTGGCAATGCACTTGGAGAAGTTATCGGGTAGTAGGAGACTACAAAATGCAGGCAAGTTGATTCCTATGTTTTTGCTCCTGAGGAATTCTCTCATGTTCATATTCTTGCTACAATATACTCGGCTTACATGTTCTGTCGCTTTAAGTCTCAGTGAAAAGTGTTGATTATGGCGGTGAATCACAGAAGTGCCTGTCATTGGAGAACTTGTATAATTGTACTCGTTCCGAATACATTCTTACAATAAGTATATCTCTCTACTTTGTTTGGAGATTTCTTTCAGACTTATTGCCAATGGTTTCACTTCCCTATCGTCATCCTCAGTGCCTCACGGTTGGAACCGAGCTAGTGAAAAGGGATCTATGCTGATCAAGTTCGTGCGCATTTCTTAGCTTTTAAACTGGCCTTAAGCAACAAACCATGTTGCTCTGTTCTCGCTTTTTTTTTATTTTTTTTTTACGGTTATATTACTTGTTATTTTCGCTGTTGTACAATTCGGTTGAAGATTTGAGATCTCAAGGTGTTCCTGATGAATTTTTGGTGGTGAAATCGATGGCATAGTGTCGTCTACAGGCAACAGACGATCACGTTTGGTTTTCGACTGTAATGTCGAGGATGGCAGTTGAATGCAGAACATAAAATTAACACACGGTGTCACTGGCGTTGCTCAAACCAAAGGTAAGACAGTCATCATCGGGTCAATCATATTCGAAAAACATGTCCTGTAATCTTATCATTACTTGGACAGACAAATTAATTAGTACTTCATCACTGGAGTATTAATTATCATCATTCTAACAAATGGTATTGATTGAGCGTTTTGTCCGACAACATAATTGTTTATGTTCTTCAATAACATAGAACACTGGGCTCATACTCCCTCCATCCCAAATCAAATGTTACGTGTTAACGACACGAAAATTTAAGTAAATATTGAATTTATAATGATTTTGATGAAAAAATAATATTTTTTTTGATGATAGTGGAGTGTTGAGAGAGGAATTAGTGAATTTATTAGATCAGATGAAATTATTTTATGATTTATTTATGTTAAAAGGTTATCAAAAAATAAATTTATTTTTGGGACGATATAAGTAAAAACGATGAAAGAAATAATAAATTTTTAGTTTACTATGCGAGTAATAAATTATTCGTTTACTATGCGAGTAATAATATTTATCTTCTGTTCGTGATTCCTCAATGAAACGTTTTTGGAGGTTCCAAGTTCAAAAGAAAACGATGTTCTCCATTATTCTGGCAACAACCATTAGTGACCACCACTATTGTCGTAGCTATCACCATGGAACCTCGAGGTTTTCCAATACTTAATGAATCACGTGCAACTTGTAGATCAAATCTGATCTTGGGTCGGTATCTTGTATCTCGAACAAGTATAGTTAGGTTAAAGCTTAGAACTGGTCGGAATCGAATCTGGCTCTCGTGCCAATCGTTCGGAATCCGACTGTTGGGTTGTGTTACATGTATGGTATTTTAAAAATGTTGTTCATAGTTTTTTTCATTTGTATTCTCAATAAATCATTAAATGTACTTCATTTGGAATAATGTCGAAATGGATGACATGTTGAAAAGTTTACATACCTCGTAGTTAAACAAATAGAATTGTCAGCATAAAAAACGATTCGCGATAATGACATGATAATAAGGATTGATCGAAACATTATAATATTAGAAATCATTTTAATTGTAAATATATGACTATCATGTACTTAGTGGGATTTATCTGAATTTGTTAGTATGTTGCAACAGTTGCAAGAAACTCATCAAACTCACAAAATTTCAATCGCAGTTCATGGTGTTGCAATAGTTCTGTAACGAAGATAAGTAACGTTACAAAGGATTGTTCTAGAACCAAGCAAAAGCCGAATTCCAATTTTACCCCTTAACAGCCGTTGTATGTTGTTCATGAGGACATGAAGAAGCCACGTACGTAATCCACCACAAAATAGGGGGAAAAACTGACAGGAAAACTTCAGATAACGTACCAACACTCAGAAACTCATGACCCACCACGTATGGATAATCAAAAGCCAAGCCCTTTCAATAATCATTTATGTCCACTTTTATTTTTTAATTTGATCAGATATTTTATTTATTTTAATTTCTCAAAAAAAGAATTGAAAATGAGATTCTCATTCCAACCAGGATGGACCCAGATGAAGTTTTGTTCATTAGAATTGAAGATATGAGATTTGTGACTCATGCTGCAGGTGTTGGAATAATTTTTTTTAAAAACAAACTATGATTAAAATATTAACTTGTTTGTATTTTCATTTCTTTTGTGGAGGGACTTTGTTTCTTGGTTTTGTTCTGTTTTCATTTTTTGTGGGTGTAGGAATTTTACGGGGCTGAGGGTGTTTTGCTTGTGAGGATAGGTGATTGTTTGCCACTTAAATGAACAATCGGTTTTCATTCTTCCCTTTTTTTGGTTCCTAAACTTCTGTTTTTTTGGGGTTTCGTTGTTGGTTGTTGCAAGCATGCTTGATACCATTCCACTTCTGCCTCGGTGGTGAGTTTTGCCCATTTCCCCTCTTTTTCTCTATTTTACCCTTTTGTTCTTCAATTTTGATTACCTGGGTGTTGCATGATTTGAGTGTTTTTGTTTTGGGAATTGGGTTTGAGTTGAAATGAATGATGGGTTTTTTGTGGGTTAAGATTTTGTTGAGGGTTTTGGTTTCAAAATGATAACTTTGAATGTGTATTGGTGTTTGGAAATTGTTTGATTTGTACTAAATTGTCATCTTGTTCTGGTTTAGGTTTCATTGTTGAGTTCTTGTTCTTATGATATTTGCTTTGGTCTTTGTCTATTGCAAGTTTGTGAGTTTTGCTTGCCATTCCCAAAATTCAGATAATTTGATGTCAGTTTGTGGATGAAAATCAATGCCGACATATTGTAGAAGAGACTGCATGATAAAGAAGAATAGGATTTGGGTTTTGTTATGATGAATTTGTTGTTGGATTAATGGACTCATATGTACATGGATAATTTAACTATACGGATTAATTGTATGTTATGTGCTATCTTGTAGTTTGTTTCAAATAGTGGTGGTCTTACGGATATTAATATTAATTGGGCTAATATATTGTCTTATAAAGTATAGAGTCCAATTGTGTAGAGACCCACGGATTTGTTCCTAATTAATGATGGGTTGATTAGGGATGAGAACCACTATATATATGAGGGTTATGGTCCCTGGTTGAACATGTGTTACATCTTTCTAGTCTCCTATCGCAAGAAAGAGAAACCCTAGCACGTGTATCAACTGGAAGATATCCTAATCCTAGGCGATTTTCAAGTCGGATCAAATACTTGCTTTTATGAATTCAGGTTCCAGTTATGATTTAGTCTAAATAATTCGATATAAAGATTACAGTTGTGATGCGATTTATTCTAACAATTGGTATCAGAGTCAGGTTCATTTTGGGTTATTTGAAAAGTTTTTTTTTTTTTTTTGAGAATCGAACCAAGTCAGAATTTTCATGACACAAGTCTCGGAAAAGTATCCATTGAGGTATGTTAAGTTATTTTGTTGTCTTTTGTGTCACCATGAATAGACAATAAGTGAGATTAGTATAGCTCTGTAAAGAGGCTTTTGTTTGTGGTGCTGCGGAGGCTGCCATGCAAATAGAAGAAAGATGTTCTGATGAACATGGGAACAAGTGATATCTATTTGAGGTGGTCAATCTAATCTGGAAAATACCTCTGGATCGCATGTTGCTGGCTTTTTCTTATGGAAGTGTTCTCATCGGGCTAGAGATTCGGTTAAGTTTCCATTTAGAAAAGATTTTGAGATATGATACTAACCAAAAAATTTGAGATAAGATGATATGCAAAAGATTTGGGTTTGACTTTTATATATGCAATCTATACGTAATTGGTAGTTTCACTCAACTTATTTCCTTTTAATACGCAGCATAATGTGAATTAGATAATGAAGTTGATCTTAGGATTCTGAAAAAAAATAGTATTGCGCTTTTTGTTTTGTGGATTTACATATGCCATTATTTATTTTATTCATATTTATATTTATTAAATATTTAAATGGTATACATGTAAAATATGGATTCAGATTTCATACTCGACAATAGTGTTATATATAATTTTTTCTGTCTAATATTCTAGATTAGCTAATTGAAACAATATGTTGCCAAAATGATCTTTTTTGTGTAAATTGGTTAATCTAGAATATTAATATATTTTGTGTGTGTTTGAATTTCATGTGTTTAGCAATCGGCCCAAAAGAAGGTTGTTATTAGGTCGGAATTAAAACATGCTTGTGGTAATAAATATGTGATAATTGTTAGGTTTTTCGAGTGAATGTTAAGTCGGTCCAAAGAAAGACTTATTGTTTGACAGGATTTTATTATCAATATTTGATTATTACAACAAGAGTACCACTTACAAGTTGATTTTCTGTCCAAAAACTAAAATCAATGTTGTACTAGGTATCTTATGATGTGATTTTGTCATTATTTGAATCTGTAAATTAAGTTATATTTAAGTAATAATTATGAGTTTGTTGTTTATATTATCTTTTGTTCTTTTTCAATCAGTACTTCTACTGCTATAATATGTACAAACATTAAAAGTATCATTGTGCTTAACGGCATAAACTTTAAGGAACGGAAAAAGAACATAATGATAGTTCTTGGTTGTATGGATTTAGACCTTGCATTTCGGATTGAGCGACCTACTGCTCTTAAGGATATATCTATTCCTGATGAAAAGTGGAAGTTGGAGAAGTGGGAACGCTCAAATCGCATGAGTCTTATGATCATGAAACTTGCAATTTCATAATCATTCATGGGCACTATGTCTGAAGAGGCTAATGCCAAATCATTCCTTTCCGAACTTGAGAAACCTTTTGCAAAAAAACGAAAAGGCTGAAAGTGGTATTCTTTTGAGTAATCTTGTTTTCATGAGATATAAAAGAAAAGGGAACATAAGGGAGTATATTTTGGAAATGTCTCATACTGTTTCAAACTAAAGGCACTCAAGTTGGTATTACTTGAGGAATTGCTTGTGTATTTAGTTTTGATCTCTCTTCCTGTACAATTCAATCTATTTAAAGTCAGTTACAACTGCATAAATGAGAAATTGACTCTTAATGAGCTCATTTCACATTGTGTGCAAGAGGAAGAGAGGATAAAGCAAGATAAGACAGAAAACGCTCATTTGACATCGGCCTCTAAGGACAACATGAAAATGAAAAATAAGTAAGCTGCGGTCTTAAGACCATAGAAGAAGCAAAATAAGGAAAATAAAGTTGAAACAACGGAATCTGGTTGTTTCGTTTGTAAGGGGACTAATCACAAGAAGAGAGATTGCACCAAATATCACGTTTGGCGTGCGAAAAAGGATATGTCTCTTGCTCTTGTTTGTTCTGAGGTTAATTTAATTTTGAGGTTAATTTAATTTTGATACCCAAAGATACTTAGTGGGTAAATTTTGATGCTACTACTCATATAAGTGTGTCTATGTAGGATTTCCTGATCTGCAAAAATCGAGTGATAATGAAAGATACATTTATGTGGGTGATAGCAAGTAGATTGAAGTTGAGACTATTGAAAAGATTAGGTTATTATTAAAGATTGGATTTTATTTGGATTTAAAAAAAACATTTATTGTACCGTCATTTAGACAGAATTTAATTTCAGTTTTCGCATTGGACAAATTCGGTTATTCTTGTTTATTTGGAAACAATAAATTTAGTCTTTTTCAAGGTTCAAACCTTATTGATTCCGGTCTTTTATCCGGATATGCAAATCTATATTTGCTTGATATAATTGTCTTTCATAATAAAACCTTACATATAAGTTCTCGTGGTATTAAAAGAAAATTAACCAATAAGAATTCCTTATCATTCTGACATAAGAGTTTGGGTCATATATCTAAACAAAGAATTCAGAAACTTGTGTCAGATGAAATTCTTGATTCTTTAAATTCAGATATTTGTATTGTGTGTATCAAGGGTAAACACATAAATAAGACTAGATTAGGTACCGAGAGAGCTTCAAACATCTTAGAATTGATACATACAGATATTTGTGGGTCATTTCCTATACCCTGTAGAAATGGTAAATAATATTTTATCACGTTCATAGACGATTACTCTCGTTATGGGTATCTAAATCTCATTCATGAGAAATCGCAGTAAATAAACGTGTTCAAATAATATAAGGTCGAAGTTAAAAATCAATTAGGCAAAAGGATTAAAACAGTTAGATTTGATCGTGGTGGTGAATATTATGGTAGATATGATGGTTCAGATGAACAACATCCAGGGCCATTTGCGAAATCCTTAGAGGAGTGTGGGATCGTTCCTTAATATACTATGTCAGGCCCTAGCATGAATGGTGTAGTTGAGAGACGAAACCGAACATTAAAGGACATGGTGAGGAACATGATTTGTTATACTACCTTACCAGACTCACTCTAGGAAAAGACTTGAAACTGCAGCATATATACTTAATAGAGTTCCAACTAAAGCTACAATTAAAACATCATATGAACTATGGATTGGGAAAAAGCCCAGTATAAAGCACTTGCATATTTGGGGTTGTCCAGCTGAGGCAATGCCTTATAGGCCAAATGAAAAGAAATTAGACTCTAAAACAATTAGTAGTTATTTTGTTGGCTACTCTGAAAGGTCTATGGGGTATAAATTCTATGATCCCACTAGAAGAACTATTTTTGAGACGGATAATGTCCGATTTTTTGAGGATGTTGAGTTAGAGGGTGGGGAGATAAAGTTAATGATTTTGTTTTTGAGGAAGAAAATGTGTCTCTTCTCTTGATCATGATCAGAGTGTTGTCACTCCTGATAAGGATCACGAAATAACTACAGTTCAAGACAATCTTGATAATCTCCCTAATCAAATTCTTGATATTGTTTCTAAAAAAAATCCCGAAAGATTTTTCTTTGGTCAATCGAATATCCTGTTAATTCGAAGAATCTTTAAACCAGCTTTCGTTGACGCACTCACCACTATATAGTAGCTGCACACTCAACAATATTCCTGATATTATTAATGAGGATCAAACTCAACAATCTCAAGAACATGAAGTGTCATTAAGGAGATCCACCAGAGAAAAAAGAATTGTAATTTCGGATGACTACATTATATTTCTCCAAGAACATGAGATAAACTTGGAAATGGTGAAAGATATCATTGTCTTTCTCGAAGAAACATTTTTTGGACTTGTGAAAAATGATCCAATCAACTTTCGCCAAGCCATGGAAAGTTCTAAATCTCAAAAATGGATTGATGTCATGAACGATGAAATTAAGTCCATGAGTGACAATGATGTTTGAGAGCTTGTCTCATTGTCCGAATGTGTCAAATCTATTGATTGTAAATAGATATTTAAAACTAAGAAGGATTCAGAGGGGCAATATTATAAGATTTAGAACTCGTCTCGTCGCTAAGAGCTACACTCAAAAGGAAGGCATTGATTTTAAAGAGATTTTCTCTCCGATTTCATCGAAAGACCCTCTTAGGATAATAATGCCATTAGTGGCACATTTTGATCTTGAGCTTCATCAGATGGATGTTAAAACAACGTTTCTTAATGATTACATTGAAGAAATAATTTATATGCAACAATGAGAAAACTTTGTTTCGGGAGATCCAAAGAAAATGGTTTGCAAATTAAAGAAATCCATTTATGGGTTCAAACAAGCTTTCTGTCAGTGGTATCACAAGTTTTATAATGTCATTACAACTTTTGATTTTGAATCAAATATAGCTGATGACTGTATATATCACAAATTCAGTGGGAGTAAACATATTTTTCTGATTTTATATGTTGATGGCATACTGCTTGTCAGCAACGACGTAGGCTTATTACACGAAATTAAGAGATTTCTTTCAAAAAAATTTGAAATGAAAGATCTTGATGACGTTTTTTTTATATTAGGAATTCAGATACATTGAGATCGTCTCAAAGATGTTCTCGGAGTCTCACAAAAGGGCTATATCGATAAGATTCTTAAGAGATATGGCATGCAGGATTGTAAATCAGGTGACACCCCTGTTGTTAAGGGAGACAAATTTAGTCTCAATCAGTACCCAAAGAATGGTTTTGAAACTAAGAAAATGGAGAAGACAATTATGCTTCGGCTGTGGGGAATCTAATGTATGCTCCGGTTTGCACACGACCTGATCTAGCATACACAGTTTGGATACTAGGCAGATATCTCAGCAATCCGGGAATAGACCATTGAAAAGCAGTCAAAAGGGTCATGCGATATTTACAAAGAACAAAAGATTATATGCTCACATATCGAAGGTCGGATCAGCTTGAGATCATTGGGTATACCGACTCTGATTTTGTTAAGTGTCAGGATAATCTGAAATTTATATCAGGCTATATCTACATGCTTGCTAAGGGAGCTATCTCTTGGAGAAGCATCAAACAACCTCTTACAGCTATTTCCACAATGTAAGTAGAATTTATAACATGTTATGAGGCATCTAATCAAGGATTATGGCTGCGAAATTTTGGTACTGGACTGTGCATAGTGGATAGCATTAAAAGACCACTCAGGCTATTGTGTGACAACAGGTTAGCAGTCCTTTACGTTAAAAACAACAGTAGCTTGACCAAGGCAAAGCATATAGACGTTAAATTTCAAGATATGAAAGAAAGAATATAGAAAAGACAATTGTCCATATAGCACATCAGTACTAACTCCATGGTTGCAGATCCGCTCACTAAGGGATTGCTACCCAAAGTGTTTCTTCATGTTGCTCATATGGGTGTCAAATCAGTTGAGAATTATGGATTTTAGTAGGAGTTATTTTTGTAGTGCTTCTATAATGTCAAACACATATTTGGTTGATTAAGTTTTTAAGGTTGTATCCGCAGATTTATTGTTTTTTTAAGTTTCATGTACTCTTATAATTTTGAGATTGATCTCGATAAAGTTTAAGTTGGACCAGTTGAAAATAGACATTCTATTTCGGACCATATTTTATGTTATTTTCATGTTACACACCTATAGTTGATCCATATCGTGGATTATATTGATATACGTGATCATTGTTGGATCTAGTTATACCAATGTAACATAGATCTCTTCGTTTCTATGTTGATATGATTGATGGACCGGATTGATAAATGACGATTACAAGTTAATGGCATTATTAAGCTATTAAGGTTATATTGTGACACACAATACTAAGGTTTGTGCATGTGCATGAGTATGTCGTCCAAGTGAGAGATTGTTGGATTAATGGATTCATATTATATGTACATTGATAATTTAAATATACGGATTAATTACATGTTATGTGCTATCTTGCGATTTGGCCCAAATATTGGTGGTCCTACGGATATTAATATTAAGTTGACTAATATGTCGTTTTATAAAATATAAGGGTCAATTGTGTAGAGACCCACGGGATTGTTCCTAATTAATGATGGGCCGATTAATGATGAACATGCGTTACGTCTTTCTGGTCTTCCATCGCAAGACTGGAAGATACCCTAACTCTAGGCGATCTTAAATCCGGATTAAAGACTTGTTCTTATGGATTCAGGTTCCGTTTATAATTTAGTCTAAATAATTTTATAATAAGGTTACAGTTATGATGGGATTTATTACAACATTTGTTCCTTATAGAAAACTAGATTTGTTTGTTCAACATTTGGTGGAGCCTTTAAGATTGGAGAAGTTCTCATGCGGTATGATCATTGAGATATATGCTCGAGAGATTGGGTATCGAGCTCCATCATCAAGGATTATTGTATCGTCGAAATCTGTGTTGTGATCCTAGCTGTTGTGTCTTCTAGGGATTGCTGGAGTTAGAATATGATTATACTCTGTACTCTGTGACATGTGATGCATCACAAGAAGCTCACAGTCTTCAAGCTGTAAGCTCTTCTTTTACGTTTCAATGCCTCACTAGAATGTAATTCAAAGCCATGTCATCGTATGATTGAATATCTGATAGCATGCATGGTTGCTTTCACGATGTACTAACAACCCTAGTTTAGGTTTCTCTGCTTTAAACTTTATGGTGCTTACATTCATCTCATGTGGATTGACATACTGCAGGAGTTAATTGTATGACTGCATCTTCATGACTTATCTTGAGTCTGGACTTAAATACTCATGTGCATCGGATGTCTCCCGGTAAATGTTATATAGCCATTCCTGTGCTGAAGGGTGCCTTGCTAAACAATTGGTGAAATCTGTGTCTATTATTCCACCAAAATGGTGAGAGTCGGCAAAGAAAACCGTGGATGCCAAACTAAAGCTCTTTCTAGAGTGTGCTCAAAGTTGTTCTGTGTAGCAACTGGTAGATGAAAATGGAAGGTCCATCTGACACAAGTTGGAGAAATTCTGAAAATTTTTGAGGATTGGATGCTAGTGCGTCTTCAGACAATACTTAAAGCCAGCAGGATGATGCCGTTTGCTGATGCGTCCAAAGATTCTGGACTTAGAAGTTGGAGAAAGGCGATAGATTCTAGCTGGAAGTCTCCTAGTGATCACCCTACAGATCAGGACCTTGCATCTGGAGTCTTCGAGGATGAATTAGCACCGGATCCTTTTGCATCTAGCACACCATGGGCTGACGTAAGCCTAAGAGTGTGGCTAGATGACCCAGAACGCCCGGTTGATTCTATGGAGTGCTTGCATATATTTACGCAGATAGTTGAAATAGTTAGTGCTGCACATTCTCAGGACGTAGTTGTCAATAATGTGCGACCTTCCTGCTTTCTAATGTCCTCTTTCAACCACGTTTTGTTCATCGAGTCGGCATCTTGCTCAGATTCGGAGTCAGATTCATTGGAGGATGGAGTGAATGACCAAAAAGGGGGAACTTCAGAGCCGTGTGATTTAAATAAATTAGGACAGATCAATCACCTGCAATCGGTCTCTTGTGTTCGAACAGATCTAAATTCTTCGAGGTTAACTGAAGAATGTGAAACCAGGGATTGTGGGAATTCACTAAAAACCAACGAGAAGAACAATCTGTTTCCCATGAAGAATCGGTTACAGATGGAATCCAATTGGTACACAAGCACTGAAGAGATTGCTGGAGGTCCGAGTTCATGCGCTTCAGATATTTATCGTTTGGGCGTCCTCCTATTTGAGGTCTGTAAACATGATCCTGTATCCAGTTTTCAAAGATTTAATTATTTTAAGCCTTCAACGGTTGCTTATGCTTTTTAGAACCTTAAATTTTGTTTTTGGTAGTTTCCTTCAAGATAATCTTGTAGTCAGGAATTGCTAATACAGATATGTTATTCACGAGCAGTTGTTCTGTACGTTTAGCTCGCCGGAGGAGAAGAGCAGAACAATGTCAAGTTTGCGGCATAGAGTCCTTCCTCCACAGCTGTTGTTAAAATATCCTAAAGAAGCTTCATTTTGCTTGTGGTTGCTGCACCCTGATCCAAGTAGTAGGCCGAAGATGGGGTAATTTTCTATGCTTTTTTGGCCTATTCACTGTTTTTTTTATCTTTTCCCTTCCTGTAATTCATAGTTCTGTAGCTTATCTAGTGTTCTTTAGCTTGTTTATTTTCCCATAGAGGTTGTTTCTCAATGTCCCGGGTGTCGAACCCCTGACCTCACTGTTAGGAGGAAAAAAGCTTATCACTAAGCAAACTCCTCTTGACTATAATTTAGTAGATATGTTGACAAGTTTAAGATTGTTAAAAACCGATTTCTAGGAGTCATTAGTAGTTAAGAAACGATTTTTATTTTTGACAATGTTAGTGCACCAGAAGGCTATTTGCTTCACTCTGAATCCACAGTTATAGTTACGGAGCTGAAAGAAGTCATATTGCAAAAGCAAGCAAAATCTTCTGTCTTTTTTCATCATGCATAAAGATTACATATGCTGCTTGTATATTCACATGTTCTGTGACCATGTGATTATAATTTTTCTGTTTCCTCATTTCATTTTTCTCCTTGTTTAGGATAAAATATGTCAATATTTTCATCGTCTGTCTTCTTTGACAGTGAGTTATTGGAAAGTGAGTTTCTTAATGAACCAAGAGGCAATATAGAGGAACGACAAGCCGCTATAGAACTCAGAAAGAAGATAGAGGAGCAAGAGTTGTTGCTAGAGTTTCTGTTGCTGGTACGAGAAAATAAACAAGAAGCCGCTGATAAGTTGCATGATGCCATTTCCCTTGTGTCTTCAGATATCGGAGAAATTGTGAACATGCATAAAGCTCTCAAGAATAAGGGTATGTCTTCTTCAGGGCAGTTTGAACTGCGTCATTCGACGATGGACCTTCCTCTGCTAAATGATGGTGAACAAGAGGAATCAAGTGGCTCCGGTCAAAGAAAATGTGTCCGGCCTGAACTACAAAAGCGAAATTCTTCGAATTACAGCGGTGGTGATCCTCAAGAAGATCACATGTTGGAGAAGTATATTGAAAATCATGGAAGTCTGCTTTTAAAAAATTCCCGGTTGATGAAAAACTTTAAGAAGCTCGAATCAGCTTATCTTTCTACAAGGCGAAGACCGACAAAACCACCAGCAAAACAACAGGCTGGACCGTTGAGTAGCAATAGCAGGGGATCTGTTGTTCTAACTGAAAAAAGCGGAAATAATTCATTATCGAAGGATGGACACAGCAAAGATGGAGACAGTGGATGGGTTAGTCCCTTCCTTGAGGGTCTATGCAAATACTTGTCGTTTACTAAGTTAAGAGTCAAGGCGGAGGTGAAGCAGGGGGACATATTGAACTCTTCCAACCTAGTATGCTCAGTCAGTTTCGACCGTGATGGAGATTTCTTGGCTGCAGCTGGTGTAAATAAGAAGATTAAAGTGTTTGAATGTGAAGGAATTCTGAATGAAGATCGTGATATCCACTATCCTGTAGTGGAAATGAATTGTAGGTCGAAGCTGAGC
>LIEC01007533.1:17222-47233 GCA_001925005.1 Drosera capensis
ATTCATTAATTATCATTTTTATTTCTTTTTTCATCCTTCCTCCATCTCATATAATTCCAATAAAAAAAATTATCAAATCTTTATTAATTCAATATATATATAAATTATTGTATCACATGAATCATTTATAATTAAAAAAAAATGAAAAGAATACATATTTTTCTTTCGTCCTAAATCAAACATACCAGTTTGAAAAACAACGTGGAAGTAACTAGACGTCTGCAACCCCTTTATGGTTCTTACGCATTATCATATATTCACTTCGTCCTGAATTATACACGTAACAAATTTTGAAAAACGGTAACAGTGATCCTTCATGGTGTCCCTCACCCTCAAAACGCCAACTTCACAGATACCCATTTCAGTTTTCACCTTTCCTTGATTGCCCATATAAATATTGAATCCCAATTTGATGCTTTGGATCTGAGTTTACTCCCATCTAGGGTTTGGAATTTGGGGCTTTTTTGTGGCTTCTGGGTTTGATGTATTTGAGCTTTTTTTTTTTATGTACTGATGATTCGTATTGGGTATTGAGGAATTTGTGAATTCAGGTGAAAATTGATGAAGTTTTAGGGTTTTGATCATCATTGATGCTTGATTTGAGCTGATTCTGCCATGATTTGATCAAAGTTCAGTTCTTCATTTCATAGTGATTTGGTCATTGATGAGTTGAACAATGATGTTGAGTTGAAACAAAGGTTTGTGGTTTAAGGGTTTAGCATTGTGATTGATGCATCAAGTTTGTGGAGATTAGTTGCTTTTTTTTTTTTTTTTCATCGATGAGTTCATCTGGGTTTGCTGTGATCTGTCTACTCCACTCTGTAATAGCTCTGAGTTGTGCTCCTATGATGATGTTCTACACTAGAGAAATATCTGCCTTTGGTCATGGGAAGGAAATTGCCCCTAAACTTTAGGGTTCGACGCCCACGACGAGCTTCTGATTCGAACATCAGAGTCTTTCTCGGGGTTACTCTTGTTTGTGATTGGATTCTTTCTTTTCATGATCGCTTTTGTGAAAGATGTGAAGTTTCAGAGCTGCTTTGCTAAGGGTTGTGTACTAGTACATATTTCTACAGCTGTTTAAAGGATTTACTTGGAGATGAAGTTGGAGGATCTCGCTCGGGATTTGCCTAGGCAATTGGTTTGGAGATCTTGTGATGAAGTTGGATTTAGAGATACCCATCTAACGGTTACCCAAGGTCATGGTCCAATCCAAATGTTCATAAAATAAAACAGACCAAAATTATGATCCAATCCAAATGGTCATAAAATAAAACAGATCAAAATTGAACACTTGAGGGTTATCGTTCTAGCTCACTATAAAATTTAATGGCTCAACCCAAATTCACATGTCTATAAGTATTTGTGAGCCAAATAATTAGCTTTACAGATCATAGTACAACACATAGTGCGTAAAGCATGAATAAATGAAACTATAAAGCAATATTATTTATTTAAGGCTCAAACTTTAGACAAGGAAGAAAGAATCTAAAACGCACGAACGACCGTTTGCAAGATCAGACTGAAAACCATTAAGTCCCATAAATATATGTCATTGTTTTGTTACATGGGTACTATAATTTAGTCATAATCGAGGCTCTTCTATATCTATCATTCTGAGCATTTACTTTGTCTTGATGGGTTCGACTTGATTTGGCTCCCTTGGAGATTTTTTCCCCCCTTCTTATAATTAAATCGGTTGGATCATATGGATGTGACTAACGATGCCTAGTCGTCCATCCAGAATTGCACTAAGGTACACGTATATATAAACTTGAATTCCATGTATATATCTTCAAACAGTAGATATAGAACCCATGAGCAAAATCATATTGTTCACCTTCTTTTTATATTTCCTCGAGGAAACAACCAGAATCAAAACCATGGCGAAAGCATAACGGGAACAGGAAACAATATCAGTTATTGAGATAAATAGATTAAAACAGCAAACCCGCCCATCTCATTAACATGTTTCATGGTCGCTGATCAATTGATTAGAAACTCGATTTCTGATCTTAATTTGCATATCTATTATCGAGTTGTCAAGATCAAATCTTTATTGATCCGAAATCCAATTTATGTTTGCTCTGATATCACATATGGGAAAATTCAATTAAAAGATCGTCATATACAAATCTACAATATCAAATAGAGATTGAAAACAATCATACGCGTATCTTAACATAATTAATATATTGTTTGTGTTTTTTTATAACGTAGAACACACTACTCATATTCCATTCGTTTCATATTGACCATTACATGTTGATCCAATACGAGAATTTAGATTAATATTGATTTTGTATTGATTTTGATAAAGAAATAATATTTATTTGGTGGTGGTGAAGTGTTGAAAAAAATAATTAGTGGATGTAATGTAATTGATGAGATTGATCTGAGATTTGTTTATGTTAAAAAGGTTATTAAAAAAGAAAAGATAATATTCCCTTCATCCCAACATCAACTCAGCTCATTATTTTTTTTTTTTTTTCTTTCTCATTCACAAAAATCAAAAAATAATTTAATATTTATATCAAAAATCAACGCACACATAATTATGATGTCAAATCAAATGATTATAATTTTGATGGAATGAAAAGAATGTTTATTTTGAGATAATTTAAATAAAAATTATAATATTTAATATAAAACGAATAAAGTAATAAATTATTCGTTTACTATACGAGTAATAATCTTTATCTACCGTTTCGTGATTCCTCAATGAAATGGAGGTTCTAAGTTCAATAGAAAAGGATGTTCTCCATTATTCTGACAACCACCTTTTTTTTTCTTTTTTTTTTTACCATTGAAAATAATAAGGTTATGTACAAGCTATGGAAGGGATGACTCAACATAAGCCATACCCCTCATCTCCCTGCCTAATGATTAAAAGCCTAAGCTTCTATGCAGGGTTGCATACATGCATGCTACAAGTATTACAAGAGTTTCCCTCGAGTAAAAAACCACTACATACATAACTCACAAAACATGAGCATATACAAATAACTTAGCCATCCAGTTTGATCTTCCAGTTGTCCAACAGTTTCTTCTCATCCTCATTGAGGCGCTCTTTCCTAACATAGGCAATGTCCGTAGCTGCTTTGAACAAGTAAGTCTTCATAGCATGTTTGCACGGCTTTACGGCTCGAAAAATGATGTCATTCCTTTGCTTCCAAATGGTGTAGACCAAACTGCAAAACAGAAGCTGAATGATGATCCGTGTGGTCCTCTTCGCCTTGAGCGCCTTGTGTAAGGCCTCAAAATATCAGATGCAGGAGTCAGGGAGCCCTGCAATAGAGGGACATCCTACAGAAGGGCAAAGGCCTACAGCAGAGGGAAGGCCTGTAGTAGAGACGACGCTTGCAATAGAGGTGGGATTGCCAACAGGGACAAAATTCACAGCACAATTTTGTCGTCATTCTTGCATCAAAGGGTTAAGGAAGCTGCATGAAAAGAATAACTGATCATGGGTCTCCACTTCCTTCTTGAAGAAAACACATAGAACACTATCCAACAACCCCATTCCCATAAGTCGGTCATGAGTATGAAGCCTTTGTCGTACCACTAGCCAAGTAATGAAGGTGTGTCTTGGGATGTTGCCCTTGAACCATAGACGTTTGTGCCAGAATACCTTTGGAGCCCTCTCTCGGAGATGATCCCATGCACAAGCAGTCGAGAATCCCCTCTTCATCTCATCACCCCAAAGACAGACATCCGTCCCTCCATGGATAACGGGAAGGAGAGAGCCATGAAGCAGGTTTAGAATAGCTAAAGGTAGCTGCCAGGCTGAGTCCTGAATAAGGGAGTGGAGCGTAGTATCCTTTGGGATTCGAGTGTTGTAGATAAAGGTGTTGGAAACCTTTAAATACAAGGGACCTAAAAAAGATTAAGAATCATACCATAACTTGATAGATTGTCCGTCCCCATTCTGACAACCACCTTTAGTTAGCGTGTGGCCATGGAACCTCGAGGTTTTCCAATACTTTACGAACCACGTGTAACTTGTAGATCAAATCTGATCTTGGGTCGGTATCTTGTATCTCGAACCATTATATTTAGGTTAAAGCTTAGAACTTGTCGGAATCGAATCTGGCTCTCGTGCCAATCGTTTGGAATCTGACTGTTGCGTTCGTGTTACATGTATGTTATTGTAAGAATGTTGTTCATAGTTTTCTTCATTTGCATTCTAAATAACTCATCATTTTATAACTTCATAATTAAATGTGCTTGATTTGAAGTAATCTCGAAATGAGTAACCAGTTGAAAAGTTTAATAAGGTACGTACGAGTGATGTCAAAACATACTAAAATAACTAGAGTCAATTGTCAGTCTGAAAAAACGATTCGCGATATCGACCCGATAACAAGAATTGATCAGGACATTACAATATTAGAAGTCGTTCTAATTGTAAATATATAACAGTATCATGTACTTCGTGGGATCTCTCTGAATTTTTTAGTATGTTGCAACAGTTGCAAGAAACTCATCAAACTCACAAAATTTCAATTACACTTCATGGTGTTGCAATAGTTCTGTAACGAAGATAAGAAACGTCACAAAGGATTCTTCTAGAACCAAGCAAAAGCCGAATTCCAATTTTACCCCTTAACAGGTGTTGTATGTTGTTCATGAGGACATGAAGAAGCCACGTACGTAATCCACCATAAAATAGGAAAAAAAAACTGACAGGAAAACTTCGGATAGCGTACCAACAATCAGAAACTCATGACCCACCACGTATGAACAATCAAAAGCCAAGCCCTTTCAATAATTATTTATGTCCACTTTCATTTTTAAAATTTGATCAGATATTTTATTTATTTTAATTTCTCAAAAACAAAATAAAAAAGAATTGAAAATGAGATTCTTATTCCAACATAGATGGACCCAAATGAAGTTCTGGTCATCAGAATTGAAGATATGAGATTTGTGGTTCATGCTGCAGGTGTTGGAATTAAAAAAAACTATGATCAAAATATAAACTTTTTTGTATTTTCTTTTCTTTTGTGGAGGGAATTTGTTTCTTGGTATGTTCTTTTTTCATTTTTTGTGGCTGTAGGAATTTTATGAGGCTGAGGGTGTTTTGCTTGTGAGGATAGGTGATTGTTTGCCACTTAAATGAACAATCAGTTTTCATTCTTCCCTTTTTTTCGTTCCTCAGTTTCTGTTTTTTTGGGGTTTCATTGTTGGTTGTTGCAAGCATGCTTGATACCATTCCACTTCTGCCTCCTTTCATGGTGGTGAGTTTTGCCCATTTTCCCTCTTTTTCTCTATTTTACCCTTTTGTTCTTCAATTTTGATTACCTGGGTGCTGCATGATTTGGGTGTTTTTGTTTTGGGACTTGTGTTTGAGTTGAAATGAATGATGGGTTTTTTGTGGGTTAAGATTTTGTTGAGGGTTTTGGTTTCAAAATGATAACTTTGAATGTGTATTGGTGTTTGGAAATTGTTTGATTTGTACTAAGTTGTCATCTTGTTCTTGTTTAGGTTTCATTGTTGAGTTCTTGTTCTTATGATATTGGCTTTAATTTTTGTCTATCGCAAGTTTGTGAGTTTTGCTTGCCATTCCGAAAATTCAGATAATTTGATGTCAGTTTGTGTGAAAATCAATGCCAACATATTGTAGAAGAGATTGTATGATAAAGAAGAATAGGAGTTGGGTTTTGTTACGATGAATTTGTTCCTTCTTATAGAAAACTAGATTTGTTTGTTCGGCATTTGGTCGAGCCTTTGTGATTGGAGAAGGTCTGATGTGGTATGATCATTGAGATATATGCTTGAGAGATTGGGTATCGAGCCCCATCATCGAGGATTATTTTATCGTCAAAATCTGTGTTGTGATTCTTACTGTTGTGTCTTCTAGGGTTGCTGGAGTTAGAATATGATTATACTCTGTACTCTGTGACATGTGATGCATCATAAGAAGCTCACATTCTTCGAGCTGTAAGCTCTTCTTTTACGTCTCAATGCTTCATTAGAATGTAATTCAATGCCATGTCATCGTATGACCGAATATTTGATAGTATGCATGGGCGCTTTCACGATGTACTAACAACCCTAGTTTAGGTTTCTCTGATTTAAACTTTATGGTGCTTACGTCCATCAAATGTTGATTGACATACTGCAGGAATTAATTGTATGACTGCATCTTCATGACTTATCTTGAGTCTGGACTTGAATACTCATGTGCATCGGATGTCTCCCGATAAAGTTTATATAGCCATTCCTGTGCTGAAGGGTGCCTTGCTTAACAGTTGGTGAAATCCGTGTCTACTATTCCACCAGAATGGCAAGAGTCGGGAAAGAAAACCATGGATGCCAAACTAAAGCTCTTTCTAGTGTGTGCTCAAAGTTGATCTGTTTAGCAACTGGTAGATGAAAATGGAAGGTTCATCCGACACAAGTTGGAGAAATTCTGAAAATTCTAGAGGATTGGATGCTAGTGCGTCTTCAGACAAGACTTCAAGACTACTTAAAGTCAGCAGGATGACGTCGTCTGCTGGTGCGTCCAAAGATTCTGGACTTAGAAGTGGGAGAAAGGTGAGAGATTCTAGCTGCAAGTCTCCTAGTGATCACCCTACAGATCAGGACCTTGCATCTGGAGTTTTCGAGGATGAGTTAGCACCTGATCCTTTTGCATCTGGCACACGATGGGCTGACGTAAGCCTAAGAGTGTGGCTAGATGACCCAGAACGCCCGGTTGATTCTATGGAGTGCTTGCATATATTTACGCAGATAGTTGAAATAGTTAGTGCCGCACATTCTCTGGGCGTAGTTGTCAATAATGTGCGACCTTCCTGCTTTCTAATGTCCTCTTTCAACCATGTTTTGTTCATCGAGTCGGCATCTTGCTCAGACTCAGATTCAGATTCATTGGAGGATGGAGTGAATGACCAAAAGGGGGGAACTTCAGTGCCGTTTGATTTAAATAAATTAGGAAAGACCCATCACCTGCGATCGGTCTCTTGTCCTCGAACAGATCTAAATTCTTCGAGGTTGACTGAAGAATGTGAAACCAGAGATTGCGGGAATTCACTAAAAGCCGACGAGAAGAACAGTCTGTTTCCCATGAAGAATCGGTTACAGATGGAATCCAATTGGTACACAAGCCCTGAAGAGATTGCTGGAGGTCCAAGTTCATGCGCTTCAGATATTTATCATTTGGGCGTCCTCCTATTTGAGGTCTCCAAACATTATCCAGTATCCAGTTTTCAAAGATTTTATTATTTTAAGCCATCAATGGTGGCTCATGCTTTTAAGAACCTTAAGCTGTTTTTGGTAGTTTTCCTTCAAGATAATCTTGTAGTTAGGAATTGCTAATACAGATATCTTATTCACGAGCAGTTGTTCTGTACGTTTAGCTCGCCAGAAGAGAAGAGCAGAACAATGTCAAGTTTGCGGCATAGAGTCCTTCCTGCACAGCTATTATTAAAATATCCTAAAGAAGCTTCATTTTGTTTGTGGTTGCTGCACCCTGATCCAAGTAGTAGGCCGAAGATGGGGTAATTTTCTATGCTTTTTTTTTTGTTTATTCACTGGTGTTTTTTTTTTCTTCCTGTAATTCTTAGTTCTGTAGCTTATCTATTTTCACATAGAGGCTATTTCTCAATGCCCGGGGGACACCCCTGACCCCATGGCTTACCACTAAGCCAATTCTTCTTGACTATAATTTAGTAGATATCTTGACAAGTTTAAGATTGTTAGAACCGATTTCTAGGAGTCATTAGCTGTTAAGAGGCGCTTTTTATTTTTGAGAATGTTAGTGCACCAGAATACAATGTTATCAGGCTATTCGCTTCAATGTGAATCCACAGTTATAGTTACAGAGCGGAAATAAGTTATATAGCAAAAGCAAGCAAAACCGTCAGTCTTTTTTCATCATGCATAAAGATTACATATGCTGCTTGTATCCTTACATGTTCTGTTACCTTGTGATTATAATTTCTCTGCTACCTCGTTTCATTTTTCTCCTTGTTTAGGGTAAAATATATCAATATTTTCATGTCTGTCTTTTTGACAGTGAGTTATTGGAAAGTGAGTTTCTTAATGAACCAAGAGGCAATATAGAGGAACGGCAAGCGGCCATAGAACTCAGAAAGAAGATAGAGGAGCAAGAGTTGTTGCTAGAGTTTCTGTTGCTGATACGAAAAAGTAAACAAGAAGCCGCTGATAAGTTGCATGATACCATTTCCCTTGTGTCTTCAGATATAGGAGAAATTGTGAACATGCATGAAGCTCTCAAGAAAAAAGGTGCGTCTTCATCAGGGCAGTTTGAACTTCGTCATTCGACGATGGACCTTCCTCTGCTAAATGATGGTGAACAAGAGGAATCACGTGGCTCCGGTCAAAGAAAACGTGTCCGGCCTGAACTACAGAAGCGAAATTCTTCGAAGTACAGTGGTGGTGATCCTCAAGAAGATCACATGTTGGAGAAGTATATTGAAAATCATGGAAGTCTGCTTTTTAAAAATTCCCGGTTGATGAAAAACTTTAAGAAGCTCGAATCAGCTTATCTTTCTACAAGGCGAAGACCGACAAGACCACCAGAAAAACAAAAGGCTGGACCGTTAAGTAGCAATAGTAGGGGATCTGCTGTTCTAACTAAAAGGAGCGGAAATGATTCATTATCGAAGGATGGACACAGAAAAGATGGAGAAAGCGGATGGGCTAGTCCCTTCCTTGAGGGTCTATGCAAATACTTGTCGTTTACTAAGTTGAGAGTCAAGGCTGAGGTGAAGCAGGGGGACATATTGAACTCTTCCAACCTAGTATGCTCAGTCAGTTTCGACCGTGATGGAGATTTCTTCGCTGCAGCCGGTGTAAATAAGAAGATTAAAGTGTTTGAATGTGAAGGAATTCTGAATGAAGATCGTGATATCCACTATCCTGTAGTGGAAATGAATTGTAGGTCGAAGCTGAGCAGCGTCTGTTGGAACAGTTATATCAAAAGCCAGATTGCCTCTAGTAACTTTGAGGGTGTGGTGCAGGTATGGTGCTTCATTTGCTTTCCCTTTTTCCGGCTTCGATTACCTGGAAGCGTAATGTTGGCCACCTTCTGCACATTGTTCTTTTTATGTTCGTATGTTAATATATAGGTGAAAATGATCAGGTATGGGATGTTACAAGAGGCCAAGTTTTCATGGAATTGAAAGAGCATGAGAAGCGCGTATGGTCTGTCGATTTCTCATTGGTGGACCCGACCATACTGGCGAGCGGGAGCGATGATGGTTGCGTCAAGCTTTGGAACATCAATCAGGCAATTCTACTTTATCGCCCTTGGTGGATGTCAGCTTTGAAACTAAACGTACTGCATTCATCAAAATGTTATATTGTTACTGGAATCTGTTCTTGGATGGATTGATAGGTTGTTTCTCTCACATGGGTTATGACTGCAGGGGACGAATATCGGCACCATTAGGACAAAAGCAAATGTTTGCTGTGTTCAGTTTCCTTCAGATTCTGGTCGTTCTCTTGCTTTTGGTTCAGCGGATCATAGGGCGTACTACTATGATCTTCGGAACCCGAAACTACCATTATCCACATTGGTGGGACACAACAAGACTGTAAGCTACGTCAAGTTTGTAGATTCAAGAAATCTGGTTTCTGCATCCACGGACAACACGATGAAAATGTGGGATTTGTCGATGTGTGATTCCCAGGTTCTTGATCGCCCTGTACAAACTTTTACTGGGCACGCAAATGTCAAGGTAATTTTTCTTGTCACTACCTTGTTAGGAGACAACGTTGCGAGGGAAAAATTGTCGTGTTGTGGTCTAGGAGACTGCGTTGTTTGTTTTTCCTTTTTATCCATATGTAAGACTCTGATATGCATTTTATCAGAAATGAAAAAAGAAAAACAAACAACGCAGTCTCCTAGACCACAACACGACTTTTATCAGAAATGAAAAAAGAAAAAAAGAGATGTCTGATATGCATGAAACCCCGCTATTGAGTTCGGCCCTATGAATCTCTTTTAGTCCTTGAGGTGCTATCTCTCTAGTTGCGTCTGAACTTCTGAAGTATAATATTGTTATAATTTTGCTTAGCATACTTGTAGAGCCTTATTTGCAAGAAATTCCATCAGGTGATAGCCATTCATTTTGTATTATCAAAAGCGTCTATCCTAGTTATTGACTTGCGTTTGTACTTACAACTTCAGTTAGAGTGATCTTCATCTCGCTCTTTTCCTTTCCCTGTCTGCACATTCAACCATATTTGTATTTCCTATGTAA
Source organism: Drosera capensis (assembly GCA_001925005.1). Taxonomy (NCBI): domain Eukaryota; kingdom Viridiplantae; phylum Streptophyta; class Magnoliopsida; order Caryophyllales; family Droseraceae; genus Drosera; species Drosera capensis. Next base: position 27,455 of record LIEC01007533.1, read on the forward strand.
CTCGAATCAGATCTCGAGGAATTTCCCTTGACATACATAGCCATACAATTCCCGCGATTCCAATTTTCGTCTCTTGATTCATGCACCCATTTTTTTCCACCCTGAACTAAATATCATTTGGTGTTTTCCAACTTGGATCGATGGACTAACAATGCCAGTCTGCCTTTGCTTTCCGCACTTTGTGCAACCTGCTGATGCATATTCTTGTTGTTTCAGAACTTTGTAGGCTTGTCGGTATCGGATGGCTACATCGCCACTGGCTCAGAAACAAACGAGGTAATTGTTATGCATCAATTTGATTACTGAGAATTCATCGATCATATTCAACTAGACCACATTCTGTTTGAGAATAATGCAGGCTCGTAGCTTGCGCTATGGTCCTGGAAGCTCTCAGTTTTTGTTTATCTTGAATTATCGTCATGTTACAGGTGTACATATACCATAAAGCTTTTCCCATGCCCGCACTGTCATACAAATTCAACACCGTCGACCCACTCTCTGGTGTCGAAATGGACGACTCCACACATTTTGTTTCCTCTGTGTGTTGGAGAGGCCAGTCGACCACATTGGTCGCTGCAAACTCCACCGGAGACATCAAGATTCTGGAGATGGTTTGAACTTTCTCAGGCACGGATGAACGTTTTTTCTTGGTTCTGTCAACCTCGTAGGATTAGATGTGTGTTTTGGAAGGCATCCAGGGTACATCAGAAATATAGTTTGACTTGAATGTATGCAAAATACGGTCTATAGAATCGAAATTTTGGCCGTAGTGCAGTGCCGGATCAATCTTCGTGAAGAGAAATCTCGGTCTTAGTTTTTCTTCCTAGAGGTGAAAAAGCGAAACTATCAGTAGCGAGTCGTTTGTTATTTGTCATTGAAAAGGATAATAAGACTAGGATCATAGCAATAAACCCGATCTTAGCATGTGAATCCAAATTCAGCAGCTACTAGTTTATCTAATCTCGAGATGGACGATTGATTTCTTCGTGACCTATTGACGCTTAGCTGCTAGAGGGGAGGGACAGTGGCCGTCGAGAGTATGTATAAGTTGATTTCTCATGTCAACCGAGTAAAACAAATAGAGTTTCTTATTATGTTGGATGAGTTCATATCGGTTTAACTTAGATCTTATGAGTTGAGATATGAACTCAAGGGTGAAATTTGTAAGTCACTCAATAGTCTCTATCCTCTAAATAATCATGCCATTTTCAAAGTATGCTGATAAGATGAGATGAAGCCTAGTGCATAGGACAGGATCAAAGTGTCATAATCCAAAATTATTATAGTTTCCATTAACAAACCAAATTGAAGTGAATTAATATCTCCTACAACTACCAGCAATATACAAAGGTGTCGTATGGTACCGGTATGATTGTGGACCATATCCTATGATATATTATTACGATTAATGATGTTAGTAGTTGGGTCCTTAATCGAATTGCCCTATTGAATTTCATATCAAGGACATTAGAAGCATTGATTCTTTAAATATAAAGACGTTTATGTATATCAAGGATAATGCTATTTTCCAGACCTTTAACGATCATCTATCTGATGTGCTAAATAAATTGTTTATAACGTTTTCTACCTACAGTGCATAGTACTATAATTCTTTTTGATTGTTCAATAATGCTTCAAATGTTACCAGTTTTTTGATTGAGTTACAAATGAACATACTCTTATTTGCCTTTTTAATCTTTCTGCTTACGTGAGCCTGACGATGGATTCACCAGTATATTCCACTGGTCGTTGAACGTAAATGACTCGAAGCGATGAACATAATACCGTGGGCAATTATGCAACCTTGATTTGTTATAGTCTCGCTATCAAGATTGATTAAAAAAAATGATCAAGTAGCTGTAAGACATAGCCATGTGATATCAATGACTCACAACTACCATTCCTATCTCCTGATAGGATACGAATTCAAAACATTGCCTCTGTCATGTTATATCATTAACCAAGCATTTCGAGACAGGCGTGAACTTCATTTCTTTCTCGGTGTAATGTTGCTAACCGCACATGATATCTACAGATAAAGCGAATTCACTTGATGATTTCTGCTCAGAAGAATGGTAATATCGCGATCAAACAATGCTCTCTAAGCACAGAGGCGAAAGCACAGAGGCGAGGTTCCATATATAAATACATCATGGAAACTATGCAGCCTGTGACGATGAGCGGGTGAGTTTTTTTTTATTTGATAAATGATCATCTAAAAGGTCATAATTTTTAGATAGTCATATTTTAATATCAAATCTTATCTTAGGAAGATAAAGATCTAAAAAAGCACAAAGGTTATCCTAAAGAGATAAACGTCTAGAAAAACACCGAGACTTATCTTGGATGGGTTAGTTACAAAAATCTACATGTAATATAAATCGTTAGATCGTTTTGATCTCCATCGTTGATTGTGAAAGGGAACTTGTATATTAAACGGTGTTGAGTCATTTGTCAAACCAACAAATTCAATATAAAACAATCTCTCTTGAGATCCACATATCTTTCTTGTTGTTGAGTTTCTATTCTCTTTCGGTGTTCTTATTTTTGTCTTATAACATTAAAGTTAGGCTGAGCTTGAACGAAAATGACCACGTGACAAGGTGCTTTACAACTAATCAAAATTTAAACGTATACATCGATAAAGAATGAGTAGAGGAACCTAAAAAAAAAACATAGCCTGCACTTCCGCTATCGAGCGCAACTGATTATCACATGCCCCACCTGAATTGAGAATCGGGCGAACCATGTTGTTCATTGAGCTCAGATATGAACATATTCTCCGCCTAGCCCGTCAACAATGCGGCTTCCATCTGCTATTTACTATTATGTCCTCATAGCTTCTCATCTTGCTACCAGCAAGCTTTAGCATCTGCACGAATCTATCTACATTGGTCCCGTATGAAGGCCTCCGAAAAAACTATCCGATCCATTAGGCTACCAAGCCTCTTAGCCCCACGGCCGGGCTTTAACTTGTTAACATTACCAACTTTGCTGCATCGTGGCTTGCCGGCACACCACCCGCCCAGGGTGAAACTACCGTTTCTCCGTCCGAGAAGTTCACGGTCAATTCTATCCAAGACGAGGTCATCACGTCTGAACTTTCTGGCAAAGGCAGCATTGCTGGCGATCATCTTGTCCGTGTCGTTCAATGAGAGGGTATGGGGATGCTGTCTAGGGGGCGTGTCCCAAGATATGTAGTGTAGGTCATGGTTCACGGCGGTCTTGGCAAACTCCGGCGCATTGCAGATGACCGTATGGAAATAGCCTTCAGGAGAGGATACAAAATTTGCGTAGTACATTAGTGTAGTCCTTGGTAGGTTATCCCAACCCCAAATCAGGTACTCGACAAAAGCACGAGAAAGAACCATCCATGCCGAACCTGCAAGGAAGTTAAATTGCAGAAAACGTTACACTGGATCCAAAAAAAAGAGGGAGCACTGTCCTATGGAATTGTTCCATTAAGAACCGGACCAAATCATCATGTAGTAACTGTAATTTTCTTGAGCATCAAACCAGTTACGTACAAGATTGTTGGTTTCTGTTTTCAAAAGATAAGTGCAATGACAGCATCCAACAAGCATGCCAAGCAAGAGGAGGCAGAACTTGTGTGAGCTTGCAAGATGCAGAAGAGCCTGACAGGCAATAAACTAAACCAAAAAAATCAAAAACCATCCCAAACTCAACTCAACTTACTCAATACCAAAGGTTCCCAAGAAGGATGTACACAGGCAGATCCCTAGGACTAAGACATCCTTCCGAAAAATCTCTGAGCTCTGAACTATAGGTCAAACTCATCCTTTACAAATTCAGGAGACCAGTTGTCAACAAAAATGTCAACCTCAATTCTGTTTTCTAACTCTTGTTAAATATGACAAAGAGATGAACTGGTCATAACCCTTAGGCTATTAGACGCATAATTTGAGAGATCAAAAACAAAACAGCAAAAGGAAAAACAACCCAGAATCAAGAACTATCAAAGCAACCAATGAAATATTATCCTGATCCAGTCCCTGAATTCCTCAACAGGCTCTATTCTGAAAAACTCCTCAAGAAGTTGAGGGGGATCAATTCAAGGTCTTTCTAAACATCTAATCCATTCCACCAAAATTTGATCGTGGACATTGCACAACACAGGGAAGTCGTGTTTCGTGTATGAAACCCAAAAAAAAATAAAAAAATCACAGGCAAAAGCCAATCTATAAAGAAGAACTAACCTGTGAATAATTTAAATGCAGTCGGCAAGGATCTTTTGGGTTGAACCCAAAATATATCCGACTTTTTCCTTGAATAAAGACCAGGGTCTATAATCAACGGCATTGCCCTTTGTCCCCTAAAATAACAGAAGCAAATGTTAGTATCTTCCACTGTCAAAATTTCTACACATAGAAAAAGATGAAAACAGAGAAATCTTACGCTTTCCATCCCAGCCTGCTGGTATGCTCTATAAAGTTCAGACTACGGTTCAATTTCGAGAATGTGTATATAAGATCTGCATTTTCATCAAAACTCAGAGTCAGCCAAAGAGCTCCTCAGCAACCCCCATTGCAAAAATATTTTTGAGAAAAAATTGCCAAACAAGATTGATGAGAACAAACCTACCATCTTGAGACACGAGAGGATAATCGGAAGCACTGAGATTAATAAACCAATCCCACTCTGAATTTTTTCTCAAAAGAATCGCACAGGCATGTAGGGTATTAGACACCATGGTCGGTCCACGATAGGTGACCATATTAGCCTTTTTTATCATGTAAACATTTCCAATCTTGGAGAAAAACGGCTCCTTCTCCACCCGAGAAGCAAGCTCCAATCTCTCTTCTGCACTAGACTCTAAATCAAGATGAATTACATACTGCATCAACGGATGATACACTGACTTCAACGTCCTCCAAAGTTTCTCCAAGTCACCTTTCGACCCTGAGATCAGATAAGCAAACCGAGGGGGAGGCAGCTCAGCTGGAGGTGGCGGAGGCTGAGAGATGCTATAATCAACGAACACGGGTTCTGCTCTCCTTGTGGACAAGCAGGAGAATAAGAGCGAATTGATCGTATGCGACGAAGAAAAGATGCCCATATTGAAGGAAGTTGCTAGGAGAAAGATGCATATAAAGGAACTTATCACGAGCGGAAACGCCCACTTCCTCTCCATGTTTATTGGAATGAATTTAAATGGTTTCATTGATACTAAATCGATCCTCTCCTCACAACACCATCGGATTCACCTAGTTGCGCAAAACTTCGATCTCCAAATTCAAAGGAAACGTCAACTACGAATCGACCACCAAAAGTGCAAGAAAAAGAACCCTTCTAGCAATCCTGATAGCTCCTTTGTCAACATTCCAACTTCTGAAGTATCAACATAGCTCTGAAAAATCAATACTCCGAGTCATTTCCATTGATAGCCAAAAAACAAGTTACTGTAAGCATAAACTGATTCCATGATGCTATGGAAACTTCAACATATGTGGAAAGATAAAGCAAAAACAAAAGAACCTCAGAATTTGATTCCACATAAGACTAAACCAAAAGCTTCTTGTACCAAAAAAGCCTATCAATCTTGGTCATGTTCAAAGCCTCTACCAAAAGAACCAAGCAGTCTCAGCATCTCGTATCCCTGTACGACGTGAGAGACTTTGGAACTGAGTAAACCGTGAGAACCAAACATTCCCAAACAACAAAAGCTATGACAAATATAGCAACCTAAGTTTAAAGTTTCTTACTTGCGCAACTAAGCTTTAATCAAAACTAATCCTAATAACACCCCAAAAAGTAAAATATCAAAACCCAACACACAATCAAAACCAAAATCCCAAATCCTTCTCAAATCAGGAAACCAACAGCAACCCAAAAGCTCTAATTAATCCATCAATTCACCACACACCCAAACACCAAACAAAAAACACACTAAAAGGGTTTCCCACCCGAACAAAACCCACATACATTACACAAAAATAAACAAGACCCGTGTCTCTCAATCAAAGAAAGATGACATCTTTACATGAAATCAGAGAAAATAACCTGTAAATTTGGGTCTCAATGAAAAAGGGATAACATATAAGCACCTTGAGGTGAATACACAGAGATTTTATAGAGAAAAGAAATCAAGATCTGGTGAATTGTAATGGTGATTGAAGTATTAATAAAAGGGGGGAAATGTATGTCTGTGTTCAGTGTTCATGTTGAGAGAAAGATGAATGAAAGTGAAAGGGCATTGATGGATATGAATGAAGAAAAGTAGTCACTATAGTAAATAATAACGTGTGAGAAGAGTATGTGTTGATATGTTTTTCCTGCATTAGAAAAGGATGTATTTGGAGTATATATGTCTTGAATCAAAATAAAAATATTTTATAATTGGGATAAACACATATATATTGACTTATTGAGTTTAATCCATTCGCAATTTGTTTTTAGATTAACATCATGATTATTTAATTAACACTTGTTTGTTCAATCAGCTAAGAGCTTCATTCCTTTTAAAAGGTGTCGAGTTACTTCGATTAAAAAAATAATTGTTATGAAAGTTTTGGTCCTCCACTACAAAAATATGTTTTACGGTTAAAAATAGTAATAATAGAAACTATCAATAAATAATAACATAGGCTAAATCTTCTCTTTTTTAAAAAACAAACAAAAATATTAAAATCAAAAAAATAAATACAAAGATCAATTGATCTTTTTTTGCTCACTGTGTTTATTTATTAACTGTTTTTGTTATTATTTTTTTTTTGTATGCCTTACGATTAAAATGTTATGAAATATTACATTTAATCTGAAATAAAAAGAATAATTTTATAATAATAATATCTTTTTATATAAATTTGTTTATTTTTAGATGAAAGTCCTACAGAAGTGATTATACTGACATCTTTTTTTATGTATTGTGTTGGATTCTGTTTGGGGGAAGTTAATGGTCCAAGTTGGGGTTTTTTTGTTGGACGTTTGCAGAAAATGGAAGTACAGAAAACTTCTTGGGGATATGATTAGGAAAAGAAAAAAATTGAAAATCATATAATGGTTCTTTTTCTTGGAATGTAGGAAGAGAAGAGGAAAAGTAGGTGAACCTGTTGGAATATATGGTTGTGTGGGGTTGTCTTTGATGGGGTAGTTATAGTTATGGGAAGGCAATAGAGTGGACAAAAATATAATACACCCTTTACGTCAATTTACACATGATATTTTGATTTGATATAATATAATATAATATATATATATATATATTAAATTTTTATAATGTTTGATAAAAAAAATATAAAATATTTTTTAAAAGATAATCAAATTTACTATAACATTGGAAAAAATATATTGTAACATATTAATTTGATTTTTTTAGATGAAAATTTTATTAAAAATAATAAGATTATAAATATATCGAGACAGCAAAAAAATATTATATTTATTAGGGACCGATGGAGTATATGTTAAAGAGACAAATGTATAAGCATTGTTCGTTCTTTTATTAATTTTTGAAAATAAGATAAATTTTTACTAATCTAAAATAGAATCAAGGGATTTTGTCCAAAAACCAACTCAAATTAAGAATAATTTCAAAAAAAAAAACACATCCAATTCTTTAAAATTGTATTTAACCTACTCAAAACTTATCATATATCCCAATTTAGTTATTTTCGTTAATTTTTTGTTAAATTGTTTTGGAAAAAGACAAAAAAAGTCATTTTAAATAAAAACAATTAAAAAAACACACTAAATCCTTCAAAAATTCATCCCAACCACTACAATTTTCTTATTTGATTTGTCTACTTGAATATAGTTATTCTGTTATTTATTGACCTAAAAACATTTATCAACTAGACCAATAAATAACAAATTTTAAGGGTAAAATATAACTTTGAAATGTGTTACACGTATGTCCTGGCCTCTTTTGGATATTGTTTTTTTAAAAACAACTTATTCTGCGATTTGTGAAGAGAAGCTTGCAAATATTCAGGGGCACTCCAAGAATTTTGTTGGGTCATATGTGTAACATGATAATTAATTTAGTACTAAAATTTTCTTCGAATTAGAAAATTAAACCACCTTCATCATATACAACAACTGCCTCAGATATCCGACTATATTAAACTACCTTCATTAAATACAATAACAACTATCTTAGATATTTCGTCACATTAAACCACCTTCATTATATGTTTTATAACTAGACCGTCTAAGGGAGTGCATAACTATGAAAGACGACGCAAAATGAGCAAAGTGACAGGTCTTGGAAGTTAGGTTTTCTTCTGCCGTAAATCATAGGTCAGTACTCTAACAAGTACTTTATGAAAGAATTATAGCTAAAAGTTGAGTGGTATATCCTACTGTGATATCATAGATATAGGGAGGTACCGTAAGTTAATTAGGGCCAAAGAGTTATACTCATCAACACAAATAGCTTATCACAAGCTATATGATCGATTTTCTGTAAGATCTATGTTGCATATATGATCTGATGATCATGTTTTAAGTTGCGTAACATGATGTTGTGATACGGAGATGACGGTAATTGGTATGGCATTAATTAATGCTTAGTGGGAGGATCATCTTATAACAGGACTTCATCTTTCATATATGGGGATAACCATATGATAAAGACGATATCGTTCTCTAATTTCTTGTTTTGTATCATCTGTGACATCATAATATGATATTGTATATTCTTATGATTTCTTTTAAACTCCATTGCAGGATTTACCTAAAATTATGGATAATGGTTTCATATCTCAAATACAACATAAGACTTCAAAAATTATACAAATATGTCTCATTCGATATGTCAACTGAGTTTGATTCGTTGATCTCAAACATGGTTGGCACATCACTGTACGTGTGATCAACACGCTTCTTTTTTATATTAATAGTAAACATACATGATGTCCTTTTCGACATGGGTGGGTGGTATGGTATACATGCGTGTGATCAGCAAAAACAAGAACTAGTGTCAAAGATAATGGCGTCACGAGTGACACAAAACAAGATTATTCTAATGCTATTTCATTTGTTCCCGTGTTTTTTAACTTCGGATAGTCGCTTTCTGGCTTACAAAGTCTACTTATCAACACGCTTCCTTCATAATTTCAAGTAGTAATTTGAAACGTCGGGAACATTGTTCCATTAACTGCAATCAAAATAAGACGGTATATGTTTTTTTTTTTTTTTTGAAAAAATGGATCTATGATTAGTCATAAATAAATTTATTTGTGATTATTAAGATTTAATAGTTAGGAATTAAAACTGATGATTAATTTGATTTTTTTTGTTTGAATTAAAAAAATGACAAACTTGATCGTTGGATTCTTGTTGATCACAAATAACTTTATTTATGATTAGTCATAAATTCAACCAGCCAAATTTTTTATTTTTATTTTGTTTGCAATTATGTACATGATAGACATCTAATTAGAATGTTATGATTTATTAAAGATCAGTAATTTTAAGGTATCTACGTGAAGGGTATTGACTTGTCAATTTTAAAATAAAATTAACATTTTCCATAACAAAACAACGCATTTAATATGAGACACCCAATAAACAAACTTTTGTAATCTTTTTCAAAACCGAAAGAGTACTACGAGTATGTGCTTATAACATATCAAATTATTGACCATAAAATATGGGATTGGTAAGCACTAGAACAGAAGTCCAACCAGAAATGGGAAACCTGTCTGTCATAAGTACTCTACATGATTTTATAATGCTATCTGCAGATCACCTCTTCATATAATACTCTTGTGTGTTTTCAATTTGGCTTATTAACTTTATCACAAAAAAAAAGAGGCAAAAAGACAAAAAGAAAAAAAAACAAAAATGAAAAAATAACTACAAGTGTACGTACCAAAAAAATAAAAAAATAAAACCCACATTAAAATTTGAGAAATCTTCTTATATCAATCTTTTTTGTAATTATTAATTGGGTTTTTTAAAATGAAATTCATATTTTTATAAAAATTCTTTCAGTTTTGTTACACTTGTTGATTCTTTGTCAATCATGCATTACGTTATATTGGAATCAGACTGGTTTTCTATAACAGTTCTAGACATATGATTTGGAGAAACGAATATGACATTCCAATGGTTGCGCCGCGCACTTAAATTCAAGAGCAACAACTAACAACTACTACGAAGGAAAAACTTGTGAAGGACCTTAGGCCTCCCCAAAAATAGGGAAAAAGAACAGGTAACTTTTAGTGTTATTCTTCATTATGGCAACCACCAATAACCAGTATTCTACCAAAAAGGACATGCTACGGTAATGACCCTAGACATTGTGTAATAGCATGTGAATGGATGTTACACGTGGTTAAGATTATAGAAAAAAATTTAGGTATTTGATAATAACAGATTTCATCATATCAATTTGCATACTCGACCTTAATATGATGCAAATATCAATTCTCTAATTACTTTTACAGGTCAACTGAACTTAAGACAAACCTATTATTTTTATAGAATTGTCAATGACTTAGATCAAGAATTAAGTTTTGAGCTTGCAAACAACTTATGATCACACCCTAGTGTATAGTGATCATTTGTAATTCATCAAATTGATTAATCTTATATATTCTCTTCATTTCATATATTTTATAATATTTATTTTTAACATATAATTTTATATATATTTATTTATTCTTTCAATTTTAATCTTTAACCACACAAAATCTCTCTCATTATTTTTTTTTATAACTTTTAATCACATAAAATTTTTTAAATAAAAATATGTTGCAGAAATTCGGGACATCCTAAACAAAAAACAGGTGCAAAATATGTGAGGAGTACTTATCACTGAAATATGAATCGTGCCAAAAACGTTCGAAAAAAAATAAACATAAACAAGAAACTTTGTGATTTCTGAATAGGGTTTTGCTACGTTCAATTGTAGAGGAGGGGTTTTTGCTAATCCGGTAATTCTCTCTTCAAATCACCTCCTCTGCTTGATTTTTGACTACCCGATTAGCTGAATTTGAATGGGCAAAACGCAATTTTTGAAGGGTTCTTGTCGTGTGAGTTCGATTGAAGAGGAGGATTTTCTCTGGGTTTATCTGGTGAATGCTGAAAATTTCTGCTTTTTCATCGTGGGATCGAATTGATGATTGATTTGCTGCGTTTTCGTGTCTTTGAATTCGATTAGATTGAGTTCGCTTAATGTTACACTGTTTCGCTTGTAACAGTGGTTAGTTGCTTGAACCGAAGTGTTAATTCATTGTGACTCGGCCTTGCCTGCGTAAGTGTTCAACTTTGTTCCGTAATTCTTTCTTAGAGCGATTTGGCCGCCATCATCATTCAATTTTTAGGGCTTGTTTGGTAATGATCTTTTGTTCGCTAGTTTCTTTTTCGTTGATTTTTTATTTTTGTTATTGATTTTGATTTTCATAATTTTGAATAGTTTTATCAAATAGTCCGTCAGTGGTCATCCCAATTCTTGAACTAGTGGTTGCTACCAGATTTGCCTTGAGAAACCTCTTGTAACGCTCTCTGATATTCTAACATAAAGATTATCGTCTCTTTGTATAGAAAGAACCACATTGACTTGGACTACATCTTACCCGAGCATTACTATCACAGGTTAACTTGTGCAGAAGAACCTGCATGAACTACCAAAGGTTGAACTCATGTGGCTCCTTGCTAGCTTTAAATCATCGACTCAAGCTTCAAAGAGTAGACCATTTAGTACACGAGTACTTTCCAAAGTCACCTTTGTCAATCTATTTTAGGCATCTAAAGCTAACGACCCTATGATTAAGCTTTTCATGTATTGTTCCTGTAATCTACTGCTGTTATACCGACATTAATCCATGAAGGGCACATGAGGAGCTATTCATTGGACGAGAATTTATCTACTATTGTGGTTTCATGTGGATGAAGGATGAATCTAGAAATCTGTATGTGTTCATATTCAGAACTGAAGGCTATATCGAACAGGATCTATCATTGTCCGAGTCATGTGACAAGTAACAGAGAAAAGAAGAGGAAACGCCCTGTTCTTCCAGTGTCTCGTATATGTGCCAGCATTTTGTAACGACGTAGTAGCATTAGAATTTTCATATCCTGTCAAATCACTTCACAATCTTAGTTGCATATCCATAGTTGAAAACTATTGTGCTATCTATCAGAACGAACCCTTTGCAATCATCTTATTCATTTAGCTGCAAAAATGTTTAGTGAAAATCAACTTCTGTCCATGCAGATCAGTTTCCTAATGGCTTGTCGTCTGCTGACTGTGCAGGACACCGCCTTGGTTGACAGGACAACGCCAGTGAAATTCAACTACTGTCACCTTGCTAAGGTTTTCATGCCTTTTTCTTATTGGCCCTGTTCAGTTTTTTTCTACACCCTCGACATTGGTTAAACGGTGAAGAATTTAATGAATTTTGGTTTTGTACTGGGCCAAAACATGTACCACATCTTTAGAGAAGTGGCAGTGCCGCCAAGGTTCAAGCCGTGACCAGTGAAAGGAGATGTAGGCACATGGAGTAATCACATAAAAACATGTTTTTTTTTCACAGTTCGTGACATCGTTTTTTGTTTTGATTGTTCGATTCAACTAGCAAAAGAACCCTTGATATTACTTTTCTGTTCTGTTGTTGGTGCACAATATTCAGAGCTTGCTGCTTATCCATTGCTTTGTTTTGCAGATTGCATTGCTGGTTTTACCATGAAGGAAACCTTGCATTGCACTATCTACGCTACTCATATTGGACTCATAATTCTCAGATCACTCTTGCTTGATCAAATTAAGATCTGAGCTAGATTTCGTCAGAGCTTCCTTCTGCAACATTGATGATATTGTTAAGATACATTGCGGGTCTTCTACCATCAGAGCACGATTCAACACACCTCCAATCCGCCTCAGCAATCTGAGAAGCAATTGATCGGGTATCTCAGTTTAAGTAATTAGCCAGCGAATTCCGATTGTGGCTGGAGATAGAGGAACCCAAGAGATCGAGAGCAACTATCCCTGTGAGAAAACAAGTTAATACTCATCTGAAGAGAAATACTTTGATCAGGCGAGTTTTCTTCGGTGGACTTTGATTTGAAATTGGTATTCTGAAAGTTTCTCGTGCTGTAGTCTGCGTTAATTGTTATAAAGAAAAATGAATGTTTAGATGACTAACACATGGCATTTTTGTGAACTGTTATTTCTGGTGACAAAGTTGAGGATGATGGTGTGTGGATTGCTACCATACGTGTGCGGCCATCACGATTAATCTGGAAGTGAAAGAGATCACGGTTTGTTGGGAGTAGATGCATTGATTATGAGGCTGAGGTTGATGCATTCGATATACATTATAGTGTTGTACTTCTCAATGTATATTTGGAGTCTTGTGTGCCGATTGCAATAAAACGTGGCTTAAACGCTGTAGGGTCAACACCCTCTCCGCTTCTTTCCTGTCATTCAGCCTTGTATAACAATGATCTCGGAGACATAATTATAGCCCTGGATCGTCTCTATGATCCACGAGCTGGTTTTGCGGCTTCATTCAGTGAATTCAGCGCTAACCAGTATTGGGAATTCACTTGCCATTAGCTTCTATGGTCTAACTGTGAGACACATCCTATTCGACTTGGAGGACCTCTGATCAATGTAGATGGTGAAGTCATTGGAGTAAATTTTCCAAGTAGGTCTTTTTTACCGATTAATATAGTTTCAAGATGCTTGCAACGCTTGAAGAAGCATGAGAAGGTAAATCATCTCCATCTTGGGATATGTTTGACCAGTTGGATCGAATTTGCGGACTCTGGAAAAGTTTACCCCTAAGTTTCCAGATACTTCTGCAGGTATTGTGGTTCGACTCCTTATCAATACCGAGGGATAAGTCCATGAATTAGCTTTTACCTCATTGCCTGCCGTCCCTTCTTTCCAATGAATATTGTTATAAGTTGCTTGGATCAGTTGAAGAATAATGGGAGAGTTCGACATCCACGGATCGGTGCTATGATTTTTAATCTCCATGCAGCAACTATCACACGACTTGAAGGAATATTTCAGACTTGCCGAGGGCTCTCGAGGAGTACTGGTTGTCAATGTCGTCGTACAATCACCAGCTCATATCGCTGGTATACTTCCCAATGGTTTGATTGTACACCGCGGACAAGAAGTTATAGGGTGTTCTATGCAGTTAGTTCTATAAAACCATGTTCGACAAGGTTGGAGAAGCTGTGGAGGTGATCGTCATTAGAGCAAGCCAGGATGCACCTTTGCTCTGAAACTACATGTTGCCCTGGAGAGGCCATATGGAATCAACAGATAGCCAATTTACTCTCGAGGGAGACGCCATCATCAATAGACCTAAACCGACTACCGATTTCAGGTACTGATGAATCTGTTTTTCTTGTTGCCATCAGCATTTGACATTTGTTTAAATTGCAATCAGAAATTTGCGCTGAGACTACGGTTGATTTCATGGAACTTGAAATATTTGAGTACGCCTCCTACTGAGTAGAAACATAGCCAGTCGGTTCAAACATCAGTATCAACTAAGTCGTGCAAAAGTCAGGCTTCAAATCCTGATACAGTCTTAGTTCTAGCATGTTTTTTGGTCGATTTATGCAACTTTAGATCGAATTTGGATTTTGTATATTTATCATATGTATCCCTGGCTTTACTCAATACTCATCCAAAGGATAGTGACTATGGTTTCCCGTGCTATATATGAGCAAACTACAGATCACAGAATCTCAGATACTATGAAAGCAAGGAATGGTTCTACATGCATTGGAACTTATATGGAAACCATAATGAGTATATTTATAATGATGAATCACATTGTAAAGACGAGTAAATATCTCAGTATCAATAATAAACACTGATAAATAGCTTCTATGTTTTCTATCTGCTTCATGGCACCTTCAAGAGTATCCACAGAACCCGAGCTCGCACTTCTGTCCCGGCGCACACTTATAGTTGCACTTCCTGCTATGAGTTACGTTCTTATGAACAATGACGCAGCTTCCATTGCAACACTCCGTCCCGTCCTTACACTTATGTCCGCACTTCCCACAGTTACTCTTATCCGAGAGGACATCCTTACATTGGTTCTTGCAGCAATGTAACAAGCTTGTACCGTTATTGAGCGACACCCCGTTGCAGATATCCTTGTCTTGAGTGCAATGATCCCCTCTTTTCACCTTTTTCTTCAAGAACGGGCTCTTCGATAACCTTCTTCTTGACATTGAGGGTACTAGGTAGGTAGGGACTTCAATGTCATCATGTTCTTGATTGTGTTTGACGATGGAGAAGGATGAGGAGTTGTAGGAGAGGAAGGAAATGATTAGGGTGAGAATGGTGGTGAGTTTGATTAGAGTAGAGCTGGAGGCCATTTTTGTTGGATCCAAAGCTAATGCTTCGATGATCCTCTAAGCTCTAACACAGAATGGACACAGCAGGAGGACATAAAATATAATGGGATCATTTGCATAGTAGAGTGTGAACAAAGGGTTTGATTGACTAATTGGCAAAAACTTAGATTATAAGTACAATGTACTTTAACATTAAATTTAGCGACGTAGGAAATGTTTATGAAAATCTAACGCATGTAGTAGTAAACTTAAACTGAATAATTATGAAAAAAAAAAACAGTAAATAATGTGAAAAAACATAATAAAAATAAAAAAAGAAAATAAAGTTGACGAGCCAACGACACAGCTTCGGGTAATTTAGCTTTTGTTTTTTATTTTTAAAATTATATATCTAGTATTGTTCGTGACTAATTCATTAACAATATTTAATGTAGGATTCATATTTTGAGCTTCTCAATCAGTGGCCTGAGTCGCGATGAGTCTTTTGATCCAGAGATTGCGCAACAGCAATTTCAGGCTTTTGCTGATTGGATTTTCTTGGAGGTTTCTCGGACTGACAAGGGAAGGATGTATGGCATTGGTTCAACTGCGAGGCAACTGAACCCCAGAGTTCTCAGGGGATTCCGGAGGATTATTATCAGCACAAGGAAGAAGTCCTCACCCTTCGACAATCCTAGGCCAGGATAGAGCAACAGATTGCCTTCCTGTTCATGAAGATGGGTGAGGATTCTGCTACATGTGGGAATGAGGCTGGTAGAGCTTTTCATCCTTTTCAACCAACTCCGGGCAATGACTCCTACCCTCCAGAGCGACGTGATGTTCGGGTAGCTGGCCATTGATGGCCAATTCGAGATTTTAGTTCAATTTGGTTTATATTGGTTTTGTTTTGGTTTGATGGATGCAACGGATACCTTTATTTGTTTCGGTTTGTTGAATTTTTAATTTATTTTTCTTAAAAATTAATCACAATTAGCAACGGAATTCCGTCGCTACTTCTTACAAAACAATGACTTCAATTTAACGACGGAATTCCGTCACTAATATAAATTGTAAGTTATAGCGACGGAAGTCCGTCACTATTTTAAGATAAACACGCATTTTATATTTGCGACGGAATTTTGTCGCTATATGTTACGTATTACATTAGTAATGGAATTCTGTCGCTAACTTTCTAACTACGAAAAACACAAATTTTTGCAACGGAAAAAGTCGATCCGTTGTATTTTTTTTCTTTAGCAATGGATCCGTCGTTAAATTTTACATTAATCATATTTAACGACAGATTTTTTGGTCTTTGCGATGGAAATTTTCCATAGAAAAAACGATGTTTGTTTTTTTGTAGTGGACAAAACGGGAAATCTAACGACTTATAGCATATCGATTCATTGTGTTGATCTATTTGGCGAACATTGCACGTGTTCGGCTGAATGGGCTGGATGACTTTGTTTTCGTATTACTTGCACAACATTTTTGTTAGGATCTTTTGAAAATGGCGCCATTTATGAACTAGAAGAATAGCTTGAACTTCACTTCACTGTTAAAAAATGTTGGCTTGGATTGTGGCGTAGAAATTAAACCGTACGTATATTGCAGTAAAATGAACATCTGTTGATTTTGGATTGGCCATTGCAAGTAGTTCTCCGCGATCAAAAACATTTTCGGATCGAAAAATGAACCGTAAGTATATTGTTGAAAAATGTATGTCTGTCCCTGTTAGTTCAATAATAAGTAAACCTCTCTTCTGATTAGATTTTTTTCTTTAATCAAAATCCCATCAAAGGATCAAATCTTTCTGTCAGGGTCTGATTGATATTATTTTTATTTTTTATTTTTTATTTTGATTTTATTAACTAATAAAATAAACTGTTTGTTTTTTATTTCTGTTTTTAAAATGAATGAATTAAAACAAAAAAAAGAAAATAAAAAAATGATTTTCAGTTTAGTTTCTTATTTTATCAATATATAATATTCAAGATTACTTCCTAAAAATATTATTTTTATTGATAAAATAATTTTAATTTTCGTTAATAATTCTTTTTATTTTTATTATATATTTTAATTTTTATAATTTTAAAGAATAATATAGATCAATCCCCTTTGACATTGGAAAAATATTGCCACGGAGGCAAGACTGAGTAGTGATGACTCGCGCGATTACGTATTTCACCAAGTCGGCGGAAACCCGCGGCGGGATCAGTTACTTGCGAATACGGACTGATAAGGGACTTTTGCACCTTTGGATACGCACGTGCCTTTCCTTCAAACGAAATCTTGACCATCCAAAACTCACATTGCGCCCCATAACATACGCTGGGGTCACATGCATTCTACAATTCCTTCACTTCATTTTTTTTTTCTAAATGCTTCCTATGTCTTAAAACTTCTCCTAATAAATATTCTAGTAAATATATAATGCTCGTGTCAGATTCTAGAACGCTTATAAGCACTTAGGAATGAGAAGATCGAACCAAACTTTTGTAATACGATCGTCCAACTTATGGTGATTGAATTAGTTAAACTCAACACGTATTTGAAATTGAATATGGTTTCACATTTTTGCATGTTCGCTTGTTTGGAAATTTGATAACTACTTCCTACGACATGAACTAAGACAAAAGATACTACAACATACTAATGTATCTATACATTTTTCACAATAACATTTTGTTATCGATGACATTTGCTGCCCAAATTCCATTTTCTGATATATGCGAGAAAATTTATCAACTTTTAGAATCCTTTTCATTCATTGAATCAGGCGGATTTTCGATAGTTAGCACTACAATCTTTCATTAGTGTTTGTCATGTCTCCCTTGATAACCCAAGGTCTCGTTTGATGTAGGAATGAGGTAAGGCAAGATAACTAGTAAAGTGATTATTAATTTATTCACTATTAGTATTAGTATTAGTTATCCTATCCTATTTTGTTACAAATTGTGTTTAGTACAAAAGGGATTAATAAGCAGTCGACAGGAGATTATCAGTCGGTGGTTAGGCGATTATCGACGTTTGATGAGTGACGGTCCGATAGTGGGCGGTGATCGACGGTCGTACGATGGTCGACCGTAGTTCAATGATTAGGCGATTATTGACGGACGACGATTGGGCAGTGGTTGCTAGACATGGAGTCGAGTCGGTCGGGCGATGGTAGATCGCGTGACTATAACATCCCGAATTGTCTAACTTTTTCATAGGAATCCACGTGACATTATTGTCCTTGGGGCCAACACCTTAACTATGCAAAACTTATACATCCTGAATTATTCATAAGAATTATTCATTAGTTTAGAAGATTTTGATGTACTGAATCATAACTTAGAATATCACCTTCGTAACGGAATTTAGATCACTTTCTAAGATCAAAATACTTTTCATATATAAGTTACATCTAACATCAAATATTAGATCATATTTCTCCTTCAGCTCTTACTCCTATAACAAATATAAGAGGAAAAACATAGAAAAATAGTTACCGTGAGCTATTAGAGCTCAATAATATGTTGGTCCCCTTCTCAAGGGATGCATGAGAGAAAGCATATAAAAAAAATTGATCACTTAATTCATATATTCCAATGCTCTTCAATCAACACACTAGTCAAATAAAGCAGATTAAATTTATAGATAATCTACTTCATCATATTAGAATAAGCATATTTTTCAAACAGCACAGCTTCGTCAAGCAAGTATCGAACCAAACAACACCGTCGCATCCAAAACATACTTCTCTATCTTCAACTCCAGTCATTTATACATTCCTGCATATTTTATCTCACGAATGTCCCAAATATATTATTGGAAGTATACTAAACTGAGAGTGTCCCACTTGATATTATCATATCCTTTCTGATATGATAGTCATGACCTCCATATCAAACAAATTGGGACAAAGACGCTATGGCACGAGAGGTCCTTAATTTAAGTCTCACGCACTGCTGCGATCAGTAGTTCACTCAAGACTTTGTTATATTTATTATCGTACCAATCACACAAAGATAACAGGTAATAGATACCCTCAATATTATAATTGTGCCCTTGATGAGACATATTCAATTTCATAAGTAAACTTTCTTCAATTTTAGGAAAAAGGACATCTGCGGAAGAGGATCAGCCAAAACGGAGTCTCAGGATCTTCTCCAGTAGGATATCCTCATAGAAAAACGACCTCACAGGGTCGATGAAAAAATATCACCATCAAGTCACTGTATAACACAAATGACAGACACAACTCTCTTTCTGTTTTACACTATGGTGTTATCTCACCAATTATGAATTTATACTTCTTTCACACATTTACCCTCATTATATCAGCAAATCAGACATAACACTTGTCATATATCATCTTATCACGACACACAGTAAGTGATACGCAATAAGATACATCGGACACATTTTACATCAATAATAATTAGTGACTATGTTCAAAAATTTCAATACATATTATTACACTCACGATATAATAATATACATCGTCACACATAATAA
>LIEC01007533.1:47253-60586 GCA_001925005.1 Drosera capensis
CCGTGATGGAGATTTCTTCGCTGCAGCCGGTGTAAATAAGAAGATTAAAGTGTTTGAATGTGACGGAATTCTGAATGAAGATCGTGATATCCACTATCCTGTAGTGGAAATGAATTGTAGGTCGAAGCTGAGCAGCGTCTGTTGGAATAGTTATATCAAAAGCCAGATTGCCTCTAGTAACTTTGAGGGTGTGGTGCAGGTATGGTGCTTCATTTGCTTTCCCTTTTTCTGGCTTCGATTTCTTGGAATCCTAATGTTGGCCACCTTCTGCACATTGTTCTTTTTATGTTATTATGTTAATATATGGGTGAAAATGATCAGGTATGGGATGTTACAAGAAGCCAAGTTTTCATGGAATTGCAAGAGCACGAGAAGCGCGTTTGGTCTGTGGATTTCTCGTTGGTAGACCCGACCATACTGGCGAGCGGGAGCGATGATGGTTGCGTCAAGCTTTGGAACATCAATCAGGCAATTCTACTTTATCGCCCTTGGTGGATGTCAGCTTTGAAACTAAACGTACTCCATTCATCAAAACGTAATATTGTTACTGGAACCTGTTCTTGAATGAATTGATAGGTTGTTTCTCTCACATGGGTTATCACTGCAGGGGAAGAGTATTGGCACCATTAGGACAAAAGCAAATGTTTGCTGTGTTCAGTTTCCTTCAGATTCTGGTCGTTCTCTTGCTTTCGGTTCAGCAGATCATAGGGTGTACTACTATGATCTTCGGAACCCGAAACTACCATTATCTACATTGGTGGGACACAACAAGACTGTAAGCTATGTCAAGTTTGTAGATTCAAGAAATCTGCTTTCTGCATCCACGGACAACACGATGAAAATGTGGGATTTGTCGATGTGCGATTCCCAGGTTCTTGATCGCCCTGTACAATCTTTTACTGGACACGCAAATGTCAAGGTAATTTTTCTTGTCAGTACCTTGTTAGGAGACAGCGTTGCCAGGCGAAAATAGACCTGTTGTGGTCTAAGAGACTGCGTTGTTTGTTTTTCCTTTTTATCCATATTTAAGATGTCTGATATGCATTTTATCAAAAATGAAAAAAGGAAAAAAAAAAAGATGTCTGATATGCATGAAACCACCCACTATTGAGTTCGGCCCTATGAATCTCTTTTAGTCCTCAGGTGCTATCTCTCTAGTTGCGTCTGAACTTCTGAAGTATAATATTGTCGTAGTTTTTCTTAGCATACTTATAGAGCCTTATTTGCAAGAAATTCCATCAGGTGATAGCCATTCCTTTTGTATGATCGAAAGCGTCCATCCTAGTTATCGACTTGCGTTTGTACTTACAACTTTCGTTAGAGTGATCTTCATCTCGCTCTTTTCCTTTCCCTGTGTGCACATTGAACCATATTTGTTTTCCTATGTAACTTGAATCAGATCTCGAAGAATTTCCCTTGACATACATAGCCATACAAGTCCAGCGATTCCAATTTTCGTCTCTTGATTCATGCACCCATTTTTTTTTCACCTTGAACTAAATATCATTTGGTGTTGTTTTCCAATTTGGATCAATGGACTAACAATGAAGCGATGAACATTGTGTTGAACAGATTGCATTCTTCTTTGATCTGTTGGAATGCTGCCATGTCAGTCTGCCTTTGCTTTCTGCACCTTGTGCAACCTGCTGATGCATATTCTTGTTGTTTCAGAACTTTGTAGGATTGTCAGTGTCGGATGGCTACATCGCCACTGGCTCAGAAACAAACGAGGTAATTGTTATGCATCAATTTGATTACTGAGAAATTAATTGATCATTCAACTAGAACACCTTCTGTTTGAGAATAATGCTGTCTCGTATTACTGAGAAATTCATTGATTATTCAACTAGACCACATTCTGTTTGAGAATAATGCAGGCTCGTAGCTTGAGCTATGGTCCTGGAAGCTCTCAGGTTTTGTTGATCTTGAATTATCGTCATGTTACAGGTGTACATATATCATAAAGCTTTTCCCATGCCCGCACTGTCATACAAATTCAACACTGTCGACCCACTCTCTGGTGTCGAAATGGACGACTCCACACAGTTTGTTTCTTCTGTGTGTTGGAGAGGCCAGTCGACCACGTTGGTCGCGGCAAACTCGACTGGAGACATCAAGATTCTGGAGATGGTTTGAACTTTCTCAGGCGCGGATGAACGTTTTTTCTTCGTTCTGTCAACCTCGTAAGATTAGGTGTGTGTTTTGGAAGGAATCCAGGGTACATCAGAGATGTAGTTCGACTTGAATGTATGAAAAATACGGTCAATACAATCGAAATTTTGGCCATAGTTCAGGGTCGGCTCAGTCTTCGTGAAGAGAAATCTCGGTCATAGTTTATATCCTCTGTATATTCTTCCTAGAGACGAAAAAGGAAAACTATCAGTAGCGAGTGGTTTGTTATTTGTCATTGAAAAGGAGAATAAGACTAAGATCATAGCGATGAACCCGATGTGAATCCAAGTTCCGCTGTTGCTAGTTTATCTAATCTCGAGATCGACGATTGATTTCTAGATGACCTATTGACGCTTAGCTGCTAGAGAGGAGGGTGAAATTTGTAAGTCACTCAATAGTCTCTATCCTCTCAATAATCATGCCATTTTCAAAGTATGCTGATAAGATGAGATGAAGCCAAGTGCATAGGATAGGATCAAAGTGTCAAAATCCAAAATTGTTATAGTTTCCATTTACAAACCAAATTTAAGAGAATTAATATCTCCTACAACTACCAGCAATGTATAAAAGGGTTGTGTGGTGCCAGTATCATTGTGGACCATATCCTATGGTATATTATTAGCTTAATGATGTTAGTAGTTGGGTCCTTAATTAGATTCGCCTATGGACATTAAAAGTATTGATTCTTCAAATGTAAAGACGTTTATGTATATCAAGGGTAATGTTAACAATCTCCTATCTCATGTCTTAAATATTCCATCATTTCATAATAATTACAATATATATATATATATATTGTATTATTATGTATATATGAATATAGTTATCGTTTTCATATCAAATAACGTCTGATTGTCACGCAACACGTATAACATGTATTAGGTTGAAGTACATAGCTTACACAATCATTTATGTTTCACGATAAATTTACATAAAAAATACGTTTGATCGTCGTTGCACGCGTGTCAAACTTTATATCGAGACGTGTAACAAGTCAAAATATTATGATCATTTTGGGACAAAGAGAGTAGAATTGTTTATAAAGTTTTCTACCTACAGGGCATAGTACTAAAATCCATTTAAATTATTCAGTCTGTTCCGAATGCTTAAAATGTTACCAGATTTTTGATTGAGTTACTGATGAACATACTCGTATTTGCTGGGGGATCATCCCCACTCCACATGACAAGCGGCCCGGACTAACAATGTCAATGTGCATGAGGTCAACAGTTCAAATCTACTACGTGACAAGCTGCTTTGTGGTGGTGAGCCCGTCGACAAAAGCTGGTTTATAAGGTTCTTCGGGTTTGGGGGCTATTCGGTTGACCAAAGGGAAATCCTTAATTTGTTATAGTCTTTTTTAAAAAAGAAATCCCGAAGGATTTTTCTTTGATGAAATGAGTAACCCACAAACGGACTCACCACCACAAAGTAGTTCGCCACTCAACAGCTTTTAATCCCTTAAACTCTTTTTTTGTTGGAGGAGTTGATTGAACCGCTTACCAGGTGAAAATGACCCCCTAATTTGTTATAGTCTTGCTTTCGAGAATGACAAAAAATGATCAAGTAGCTGTAAGACCTATCCATGTGATATCAATTACTCAGAACTACATTCCTATCTACTCATTCAAAACATTGCCTCGTCATTTTATATCATTAACCAAGCATTTCGAGGCAGGCATGATCTTCACTCTTCCTCAGTGTAACGTTGCTAACCGCACATGATATCTAGAGATAAGCGAATTCACTCGATGATTTCTGCTCGGAAGAATGGAATATCACGATCAAACAATGCTCTATGAGCACAAAGGCGAGGTTCCATATATAAATACATCATGAAAGTATGCAGCCTCTTTACAACTAATCAAAATTGAAACGTATACATCGATAAAAGAATGAGTAAAGTACCTACAAAAAATTATAGCCTGCAAGTCCGCTAACTTGGCTCGATGGAGCGCAACTGATTATCAAATGCCACCTGAATCGCGCATCAGGCGAACCATGTTGTTCATTGGGCGATATGAACATATTCTCTACCTAGCCCGTCAACAATGTGGCTTCCATCTGCTGTTTACTACTGTGTACTCATCGCTTCTCATCTTACCAGCAAGCTTTAGCATCTGCACGAATCTATCTACATTGGTCTCGTTTGAAGGCCTCCGAAAAAACTATCCTATCCATTAGACGACCAAGCCTCTTAGCCCCACGCCCGGGCTTCAGCTTGTTAACATTACCAACTTTGCTGCATCGTGGCTTGCCGGCACACCACCCGCCCAGGGTGAAACTCCCGTTTCTCCGTCCGAGAAGTTCACGGTCAATTCTATCCAAGACGAGGTCATCACGTCTGAACTTTCTGGCAAAGGCAGCATTGCTGGCGATCATCTTGTCCGTGTCGTTCAATGAGAGGGTATGGGGATGCTGTCTAGGGGGCGTGTCCCAAGATATGTAGTGTAGGTCATGGTTCACGGCGGTCTTGGCAAACGCCGGCGCATTGCAGATGACTGTATGGAAATAGCCTTCAGGAGAGGATACAAAATTTGTGTAGTACATTAGTGTAATCCTTGGTAGGTTATCCCAACCCCAAATCAGGTACTCGACGAAGGCACGAGAAAGAACCATCCATGCCGAACCTGCAAGGAAGTTAAATTGTAGAAAACGTTACACTGGATCCAAAAAAAGAGGGAGCACTGTGTTTACCTATGAAATTGTTCCATTAAGACCCGGACCAAATCATCTAGTAACTGTAATTTTCTTGAGCAACAAACCAGTTAAGTACAAGATTGTTGGTTTCTGTTTTCAAAAGATAAGTGCACTGATAGCATCCAACAAGAATACCAAGCAAGAGGAGGCAGAACTTGTGTGAGTGTGCAAGAGGCAGAAGAGTCTGACAGGCAATTCAAAGGCATAAACTAATTCAAAAAAATCAAAAACCATCCAAACTCAACTCAACTTACTCAATGCCAAATGTTCCCAAGAGGATGTACACAGCCTTATGCCGCAAATAGAGAGATCGTGTCAATTGAGAATTAAACCTATGACTAAGACATCCTTCCGAAAAATCTCTGGGCTCTGAACTATAGGTCAAACTCGTCCTTTACAAATTCAGGAGACCAGTTGTCAACAAAAATGCCAACCTCACTTCTGTTGTCTAACTCTTGTTAACTATGAGAAAGAGATGAACTGGTCATAACCCTTAGGCTATTAGACTCATAATTTGAGTGATCTAAAGCAAAACAGGAAAAGGAAAAACAACCCAGAATCAAGAACTATCAATGCAACCAATGAAATATTATCCTGATCCAGTCCCTGAATTCCTCAACGGGCTCTGTTTCGAAAAAACTCCTCAAGAGGTTGAGGGGGATCAAGCTTCAAGTTCTTTCTAAACATCTCATTAAACCAAAATTTGATCGTGGACATTGCACAACACAGGGAAGTCGTGTTCGAGTATGAAACCCACAAAAAAAAAAAAAAAAAAACACACACACAGGCAAAAGCGAATCTATAAAGAAGAACTAACCTGTGAATAATTTAAATGTAGTTGGCAAGGATCTTTTGGGTTGAACCCAAAATATATCCGACTTTTTCCTTGAATAGAGACCAGGGTCGATAATCAAGGGCATTGCCCTTTGTGCCCTAAAATAACAGAAGCAAATATTAGTATCTTCCACTGTCAAAATTTCTACACATAGAAAAAGATGAAAACAGAGAAATCTTACTCTTTCCAACCCAACCTGCTGGTATGCTCTATAAAATTCAGACTACGGTTCAATTTCGAGAATGTGTATATAAGATCTGTATTTTCATCAAAACTCAGTCAGCCAAAGAGCTCCTCAGCAACCCACATTGCAAAAATATTTTTGAGTAAAAACTTGCCAAACAAGATTGATGAGAACAAGCCTACCATCTTGAGTCACAAGAGGATAATCGGAAGCACTCAGATTAATAAACCAATCCCACTCTGAGTTTCTTCTCAAAAGAATCGCACAGGCGTGTAACGTATTAGACACCATGGTCGGTCCACGATAGGTGACCATATTAGCCTTTTTTATCATGTAAACATTTCCAATCTTGGAGAAAAACGGCTCCTTCTCCACCCGAGAAGCAAGCTCCAATCTCTCTTCTTCACTAGACTCTAAATCAAGATGAATTAAATACTGATTCAAAGGATGATACACTGACTTCAACGTCCTCCAAAGTTTCTCCAAGTCACCTTTCGACCCTGTGATCAGATAAGCAAACTGAGGGGGAGGCAGCTCAGCTGGAGGTGACGGAGGCTGAGAGATGTTATACTCAACGAACACGGGTTCTGCTCTCCTTGTGGACAAGCGGGAGAAGAGCGAATTGATCGTATGCGACGAAGAAAAGATACCCATGTTGAAGGAAGTTGCTAGGAGAAAGATGCATATAAAGGAACTTATCACGAGCGGAAACGCCCACTTCCTCTCCATGTTTATTGGAATGAATTTAACTGGTTTCATTGATACTAAATCGATCCTCTCCTCACAACACCATCGGATTCACCTAGTTGCGCAAAACTTAGATCTCCAAATTCAAATGAAACGACAACTACGA
This sequence comes from Drosera capensis, assembly GCA_001925005.1. Classification (NCBI taxonomy): domain Eukaryota; kingdom Viridiplantae; phylum Streptophyta; class Magnoliopsida; order Caryophyllales; family Droseraceae; genus Drosera; species Drosera capensis. The sequence continues at coordinate 53,998 of LIEC01007533.1, forward strand.
ATCGACCACCAAAAGTGCAAGAAAAAGAACCCTTCTAGCAATCCTGATAGCTCCTTTATCAACATTCCAACTTCTGAAGTATCAACATAGCTCTGAAAAAATCAATACTCCGAGTCAATTTCCATTGGTAGCCAAAAAAACAAGTTACTGTAAGTATAAACTGATTCCATGATGCTATGGAAACTTCAACATATGTGGAAAGACAAAGCAAAAACAAAAGAACCTCAGAATTTGATTCCACAAAAGACTATGCCAAAAGCTTCTTGTACCAAAATCCTATCAATCTTGGTCATGTTCAAAGCCTCTACCAAAAGAACCAAGCAGTCTCAGCATCTCGTATCCCAGTACGACGTGAGAGACTTTGGAACTGAGTAAACCGTGAGAACCAAACAATCCCAAACAACAAAAGCTATGACAAACCAATATATATAGCAACCTAAGTTTAAAGTTTCTTATTTGCGCAACTAAGCTTTAATCAAAACTAATCCTAATAACACCCCAAAAAGGAAAATATCAAAACCCAACACACAATCAAAACCAAAAATCCCAAATCCTTCTCAAATCAGGAAACCAACAGCAATCCAAAAGCCCTAATTAATCCATCAAATCACCACACACCCAAACACCAAACAAAAAACACACAAAGGGTTTCCAACCCCAACAAAACCCACATACATTACACAAAAATAAACAAGACCGTGTCTCTAAATCAAAGAAAGATAACATCTTTACATGAAATCAGAGAAAATAACCTGGAAATTTGGGTCTCAAAGAAAAAGGGATAACATATAAGCACCTTGAGGTGAATACACAGAGATTTTATGGTGAAAAGAAATCAAGATCCGGTGAACTGTAATGGTGATTGAAATATTAATCAAGGGGGGAAATGTATGTCTATGTTCTGTGTTCATGTGAAGAGAAGAAGAATGGAAGTGAATGGAATTGATGGATATGAATGGCGAAAAGTAGTCACTGTAGTAAATGATAGCGTGTGAGAAGGGTATGTGTTATGTTTTCAATACATTAGAAAAGGAGGTATTTGAAGTCATATATGTCTAAATCAAAATAAAAATGTTTTATAATTGGGATAAAAACATTTATTGAATTTAATACATTCGTAATTTATTTTTAGATTAACATCATTATTATTTAATCAACACTTGTTTGTATAATTAGTTAAGAGCTTTGTTTTTGTTTCCTTTTAAAAGGTCTCAAATTCAAGTTATTTAGATTAAAAAAATAATTATTATGAAAACTTGATTCTCTATTACAAAAATATATTTTACGATTAAAAATAATAACAATAAAAACTATCAATAACTAATAATATAGATTAAATCTCCTCATTTTTAAAAACAAACAAAAATGTAGAAGTCAAAAAAATAAATACAAAAACCAATTGGTCTTTTTTTTCTCACTGTGCTTTTTTATTATTGTTATTTTTTTCATATATTTTATAATTAAAATATCATAAAATATTATATTTAATCTGAAACAAAAAGGATAATTTTGTTATAATAATATCTCTTTATATAAATTTGTTTATTTTTAATATAATTTGTTTATTTTTAGATGAAAGTCCTACAGAAGTGATTATACTGACATTTTTTTTATGTATTGTGTTGGATTCTGTTTGGGGGAAGTTGATGACCCAAGTTGGGGTTTTTTTGTTGGACTGCAGTGCAGGGAATGGAAGTAGAGAAACTTCTTGGGGATATGATTAGGAAAAGAAAAAAATTAAAAATCATATAATATATGGTCCTTTTCCTTCGAATGTAGGAAGAGAAGAGGAAAAGTAGGTGAACCTGTTCAAATATGGTTGTGTGGGGTTGTCTTTGATGGGGTAGTTATGGCTATGGGAGGGCAATGGCGTGGACAAAATATACTACTCCCTTTATTTTAATTTACATATAATATTTTGATTCAATATGATATATATATATATATATATATATTAGATTTTTATGAAATTTAATATGAAAAAGGATACGGAATATTTCTTTAGAGATAATAAAGTTTATTATAATATTAAAAAAACAATTTGAATTTTTTTAGATGAATTTTTTTTAAAAAAATGAAACATTATAAATATACTGAGACAATAAAAATGTTTTATATATTAGGGATTGATGGAGTATATGTTAAAGAGAAAAATATATAAGCATTGTCCATTTTTTTTATTAATTTTTGAAAATAAGATAAACTCTTACTAATCAAAAATAGAATCAAGGGATTTTGCCCAAAAATCAACTCAAATTAAGAATAATTTCAAAAAAAAAACACAACCCAATTATTTATAATTATATTTAAGTTACTCAAAACTTATCATATATCCCAATTTAGCTATTTTTGTTAATTTTTCGTTAAAATTGATGAAATTTTTTTTAAAAATGACAAAAAGAGTCATTTCAAATGAAAATAATTACAAAAACACACTAAATCCTTCACAAATTCATCCCAACCACTACAAGTTTCTTATTTTATTTGTCTACTTGAATATAGTTATTCTGTATATACTGAGTTAAAAAATATTTATCAACTAGACCAATAAATAACAAATTTGAAGGGTAAAATACAATTTTGGAGAATTGAAATGGTGTTTTTGTAATCAGTTTAAATGAAAATGATGTTTTTGTTATTTTTGTTTTATAAGATTTCGTTAGTTTTAACGGAATGTTGATGGAAAGTTAACGGAGGAATTTGACGAGTTTTTGATAACTTAAATGAAATTTCAAAGAATCAAATGTGTTTTTTTGAAATTATATTTAATTTGAGTTGGTTTTGTGGAAAAATTCATAGGATGAAATGAAACATTTTAAAATCTAGATGTACATATGTAATATTGTAAGTATATCAAGAGAGATTCACTTAAAAAAAAAACTCTTCGTTAATAATGAGATGAGAGCACTTAAAAAAACAATTTCTTTGCTTTGCTTTTATAATATCACAAATATGAGATTTTGCTGCGACATTATATTGTCAGAATCTTTGAACCTTTCAATGTGTGCAGTGTCATATGATGGTTGAGCCCTTCAACAAAACTTTGAAATGTGTTGCACGTATGTCATGGCCTCTTTTGGATATTGGTTTTTTAAAACAACTTATTCTGCGATTTGTGAATAGAAGCTTGCAAATATTCAGGGCACTCCAAGACCTTTGTTGGGTCATATGTATAACATGATAATTAATTTAGTACTAAAAATTTCTTCGAATCAGAAAATTAAATTACCTTTGTCATATACAACAACTGTTTCAGATATCCGATTACATTAAACAATCTTCATTATATACAATAACAATTATCCCAGATATTTCGTCATATTAAACCATCTTCAATGTTTTATAACTAGACGGTCTAAGGGAGTGCATAACTATGAAAGACGACACAAAATGAGCCAAGTGACAGGTCTTGGAAGTTAGGTTTCTTCTGCCGTAAATCATAGGTCAATACACTAACAACTTTAATGAGCAAAGTGACAGGTCTTGGAAGTTAGGTTTTCTTCTTCCGTAAATCATAGGTCAATACACTAACAACTTACAACTACTTTAGGAAAGAATTATATGTTGACAGGTTAAAAGCTAAAAGTTGAGTGGTATATCCTAAAGTGATCATAGATATAGGGAGGTACCATAAGTTAATTAGAGCGAAAGAGTTAAACTTATCAACACAAATAGCTGATCACAAGCTACCATGCGCATGTGACATCAACATGATCGATTTTTCTGTAAGATCTATGTTGCATATATGATCTGACGATCATGTTTTAAGTTGCGTGACATGATGTGATACGAAGGTGATGGTACTTGGTATGGCATTAATCAATGCTTAGTGGGAGGACTTCATCTTTCATATATGTGGATAACCGTATAAATAAGACGATATCGTTTTTTAATTTCTTGTCTTGTATCATCCGTGACATCATGATAAGATTTCTTTTAAACTCCGTTGCACGATTTACTTAAAATTACCGATAATGGTTTCGTATCTCAAATACAACATAAGACTTCAACAATTATACAAATATGTCTCATCCGATAAGTCAACTGAGTTTTACTCGTTGATCTTAAACTTGGTTGGCACATCACTGTACATGTGATCATAGACGCTTATTATTATTATTATTATTATTATTATTATTATTATTATTAAACATACATGATGTCCTCTTCGACATGGGTGGGTGGCGGGAGATCATCAAAAACAAGAGTAAGTATCAAAGATAATGGCGTCACGAGTGACACAAAACAAGATTATACTAATGCTATTTCATTTGTTCCCGTGTCTTTTGACTTCGGGTAGTCGCTTTCTGGCTTACAAAGTCTACATATCAACACGCTTCCTTCATAATTTCAAGTAGTAATTTGAAACTTCTGGAACATTGTTTTAAGACTGTATATGTTTTCTTTGAAAAAAATAGTTTGTGATTAATCATTGTGATTAGTCACATATAAATTTATATGTCACTAGTAAGATTCAATAGTTAGAAATTAAAATTGATTATTATTTTGATTATTATTTCTTTTTTTTGTTTTTGAATTGAAAAATTAGATTCTTGATGATCATATATAACCTTATTTATGAATAGTTATAAATTCAACAACCTTTTTTTTTTGTTTTCAATTATGTACATGATAGACATCTAATTAAAATGTTGTGATTTATTGAAGATCAATAATTTCAAGATATCTACGTGAAGTGGACTGACTTGTCAATTTTAGAATAAAATTAACATTTCCCATAACAAAACAACGCCTTTAATATGAGACACCCAGTAAAACAAACCTTTGTAATCTTTTTCAAAACCGAAAGTGTACTACGAGCATGTGCTTATAACAGATCAAATTATTGAACTTAAAATATTGGATTGATAAGCACTAGAACGGAAGTCTAACCAGAAATGGGAAACCTGCCTCATATAAGTACTCTACATGATTTTTGATGCTATCAGAAATGGGAAACCTGCCTCATATAAGTACTCTACACTATCAGTAGATCACATCTTCATGCTACATCCATCCGTCCCAAAATAATTATATCATTTTATTATTTTATTTTGTTTTAAAAAATTTATAATGTTTTTATTTTTAAAAAAATATTGTGTGGTTAGAAATTAAAGAAAATGAAGAGAAAAAAATGATGTGGTTGAAAAAAAAAAGATAAATCAAAATTTACGTACATAAATTAAATGCTACAATTATAATGGAATTGAGGAAGTATAATACTTTTGTGTGTTTTCAATTTAGTTTATTAACTTTATCAAAAATAAAAGAAAAAGAAAAAGAAAAAGAAAAAGAAAAAAAAACAACAAATGTACCAAACATACAAAAATCCAAAAATATTCACAAAATTATACACATGAGAAAAAAAAAATTCCCCAAACACATAATTTCATCCAATTCTCATCTCTCTCCTTTCTCCTGGTCAATCTTGTTGGCCAAAATCGAGGTAGTGGTGCGTGAAGATACAATAAGGTTGGGTGGGAAATCACCCATTTTCTGATTTTTTTTTCTTCTTATTGATCTGAGGTACAATTCTACACAATCTATACTAGTTAAAGGCAGAGGAGACCTGAAAATAAACTGTACGGCGTGCTACTTTTCCTGGTGTGCCTATCAACAGTGCAAGACATGCTTTTCTTACAACGCAAAGTGTGTTGAGCGTGATCTACTTTTCCTTCAATGTCAAAGATTATGACTCACATGCTCCCCTTAATCTTGATATGGTTCCAGATCACGAACACCCATCAAATCTGTCAATGATACGCTTGATCTTTTTGAGCGTATCCATCACAATGAACTCTTGTTAAGAAAACCACTGTGCTAACAAGAGGCTTTTTAGGTTTCTTCTCTTCGCTCTTCTTCTCATCGGGTTTCATCTTGTCGCCGCCAGCGCCATTCTTCTTAGGTGGAGCAAACACCAATTCGACCATCTTCTTGATCTTCTCATTGACCTTTTCTTTGACCTGAGTCGGGTCGACAGCGGCCACCACTGTTATTTTGTTGCTTGCTATGTCTGTTGTCACACTTTCAACACCGTCAAGGTGTTTGATGGATCGTCGAACTTTCTTGACGTAGCCCTCACATGATGGCAATGCAACAGTCTTCTGTTTCTGTGTTCTCGCCAGATTGTTTTCCAGATTCTTCACTTTTATTTGAAGATTGGTTATCACAACTTCTTGCTCTTTTTCCTTGATCTTGTATAGGTGATTATATATGCGTTTCACGAACATCAACAACTTATCGTTGTCATATATCTTCATGACTTCTCCCAGCATGTTCTCCTTGATCTCATTTTCTGTCATTTGTCCAAGACTTATGATGTCCGTGCATAACTTCGGAATGTAGTATATCTCATGGAGGGTATACTGGTTTCCATTCTTGTACTGAAACACGACCGTCCCTTTGCCCATGACCTGAACGACCGAGCCATCGCCAAGTCTCACCTTCCCGGTGATCTTCTCATCTAACTCCAGGAATATTTCTCACTGGCCTGTCATAGGATCGTTGGCACCGTTGTCTAAGTACCAGATACCCTTATCTACTCTTTACTCCTCGCCATGATGAAACACCTTCAACACCTTTTCTTCTA
>LIEC01007533.1:60606-80253 GCA_001925005.1 Drosera capensis
ATACTAAACGTTACCTTCTCAACACCGTTTTCTACACACACGCTTGATCTATCCTTTATGTGTCAACAAGCAACGTCTCTAGCTCCTATTACATAGTCGGATATGTGTATTAAAACACATCATTATGAATGATTGTTCACCTTATGGAATTCAACATATTTGTTCGTACTTCTTAAAAAAACATCGTAGTAATATTATGTGGTGGTGCCAAACTTTGAAAAAAGTTTTTGATACTTATTTTGATAGTCCATGATGATGATTTATGTATTTTTTATCATTGAAAGTGTTCGTAAATATTTAAAATTATTTCGGGGTCAAAACAAGTCATTCTCGTATTCTGTCCAACTTGATATTTCGACAGATTTAAATCTATAACTTTTTATATATAGTTTCAAGAATTATTTCATAAAATTCTTCATAAACTACAGCCTATAATCTTTCTATAGAATCAGATTTTTAATAATGAAATTTTATCAATAATGACAGTTTATTCATTCAAATTTATATTTTCTACTAAATCAGACAGTTTGATCTTACTTCACTAATCAGATCATAACTTTTTAGATATAAATTTAAATCAATATTTATAAATTGTTCTAAAAACTACACTTCAAGAGCTTTCCAGTAATATAGGACTCGTTTTCTAACTCATATTGTGTAATTCTAGATCGAAACACAAAATCATCCATATAGTCAATATTTATAGATTATCATATCAGCACGTTTTAATTTATATCTTGAGATTCACAACTTCAAATCATAATTTATCAACTTCATCAGAATTTAAAAATCAAACGCTTCAACATATTAAAATCAAATTTTATCTTAGAATATATGACTTTACACAAAAATTATAATCTTCATATTATTAAAAACACAAGAGCAAAACTGAATAAATCAATGACGAGGCTCACCTTCCTTTATCCACGGTTCAATGACTACCATGATATCCATAAGATCACGTCTACGATGTCGAGTTTACCTAGATCTCCTCCTATGCACATGAAGGAGAGGAGAGTGATGTAATGATAGTGGGGGATATAGAAGAGAAGAGTTGAATTTGGCGATGAAGATAATGAAAAGGAAAGTGGGGTGGGTAAGATGGGAAGAAAAGGGAAGTTGTGACGACGGATGACGTGTTTAAAATCAAAGGCATGATAAGTCTTTATGTTTGTGTGTTAGGATTTAATTTATTCGTAATTAGTATATTTTTGTCATAATTTTGACAAATAAATTTTATATCTTCATTGTATAAGTTGCGACGTTGAATATATATTATTTTTGTTAGTAATTGAAAAAATCAATTATTTCAAATTTTTTGAGTCTTTACAACGACGATCAGACAACGATCGGGCGTCGGTTGTCGGACATCCAGTGGTTGACGATTGGTTAGAGTGACGGTCGATGATCGGACCATAGTTGGGTGGCGATGGTCAAGCGACAATTAACGGTTGGAGTATAATCGGACGATCAGCGATCGTCATACGATAGTCAGGTTGCAGTTAGTGGACGACAGACAAGTTGTAATACTAATCCCATATGGAGGGATTAATAATATCATGAAAGAGATAGATTAACAGTGAGAGGATTAGAGGTGTTATCTCTTATATGAGATTAATAATGTATGTGCTTACTTTTCAATCAAACATAAGATTAGTGGGTATTATTTATTCAATCCCTTTATTTTGGATACCAAACATGGCCTAAGGTCATATTTACATACTTTCAAAATACCATTTTTGTCTCCAAATAAAAACATCCTCTATATCATAGTGATGAAGTTTATCGATACACTTTGATTAACATACAACAAACAGGGCCGGCCGAACACACTCTCTATTCTCACAACACTTCAACAAAAAGCCCAATTTTTTTCCAACGGCTCCTCCCAAATTCAAATTTCAAACAAACACCTTGATCTTCAACCTCCCGCTTCACCCCTCTCTCAAATCTCTGTCAAATTCCCAATCCCTTCTCTTCATCATCAATGGCCACAACATCCAACAACTCCACATTCCTTACCACACCCACAAAATCATCAACACCATCTCACCATTCCCACCCAAAACGCCCCCTCCCAACCCCAAACCCTAACCCTAACCCTAATCCTAACCCAGATGAATTGAAGTCCCGATTCGAGGCGTACAATCGGCTCCAGGGGGCCGCGGTGGCCTTTGGGGAGAAATTTCCGATACCGGAGATCGTGGCGTTAGGTGGGCAGTCCGATGGGAAGAGCTCGCTTCTCGAGGCGCTTCTTGGGTTCAGGTTTAATGTGAGGGAGGTGGAGATGGGGACTAGGAGGCCCCTGATTTTGCAGATGGTTCATGATGGGACGGCAATTGAACCGCGATGTCGGTTTCAGGTGAGGGAGGGGTGATCTGGGGTTTTGTAGTGTTGGGTTTTGATGTCTGGTTCTATTGTTTATGGTAAAAGATTGTGATTAAGTTGTTTACATGGTTGAAAATAAGATTTTAATCAAAATTGATGGTAAGTATTTTGGTATGTTTGCCTCTCCGGGAGTCCTTTGAATCTTTTGACACTGGGTAGGTTGAGTTGAGCGTTCCTTAAGACACCATAGTCTTGAATAGGCCTGGACGCAGTGGCTAACCCCACATGAAGAGCAAATGAAGCAAATGGGATTATAGGATTCCAACTGGTGATCTCATACCACACCAGCATTGGTAGTCTGATAATGCTAATAAAATCAAACCTATCAAGTACTCATGTTAATTGTCTGGATGTTGTGCAAAAATGCGGAGCAAATATGTATGGTTTAGTCCATAATCTTTCATCTTAAACTCTTCTGTTGTGATAAAAGCCTAATTTATATGTGTGTGCTACTATGTCACAAGTTTGACTTTGAACTGCTGTGGAGGTTATCTTGTGAGTATCAGTGTTTTGCTGCTATTGAAATTTAGCAAAAGCTATCTGTTTAAACTCTTCCTAATTCATGGTATCATGATGATTGTCTAAAGCTAGATGCTTGTGCTATATAAGTGGCCAGTGAGTGGAAAAGGCATTGTTCCAAGCTAGTATGTTCAAATGTTTCTTTTTGCAGGAAGAGGACTCTGAAGAATATGGTAGTCCTGTTGTATTGGGATCTGCAATCGCAGATATCATAAAATCTCGCACTGAAGCATTATTGAAGAGAACCAAGACTACTGTTTCATCAAAGCCAATCGTCATGAGAGCTGAATATGCCCATTGTCCTAATCTCACCATCATCGACACTCCCGGTTTTGTTCTCAAGGTAACTTGCTAGAGGATCAGTAGTTGTTATACATGTCGTAATTATTGCCTTGGCTGATTAGTACGTAATCAATTCCTATTTTCTTATAGGCCAAGAAGGGAGAACCTGAAAATACACCTGATGAAATCATATCAATGGTGAAGTCATTGGCAAGCCCTCCCAATCGGATTCTCCTGTTCCTTCAACAGAGTAGTGTTGACTGGTGCTCATCTTTATGGCTTGATTCTGTTCGTGAAATAGATCCAACTTTCAGGCGAACTGTTGTTGTCATCTCAAAATTTGATAACCGTCTCAAGGTATGGTTAGAAATGGTGTCAAGTTATGATTTCATAGGAGAATATAACGTCCTAAATCCTGAGCTTATATGTGAGGCTGGTCATCCACGTTGTCCAGAATCACGACCATGCCACGAGACTTGCTTCTAACTTGTAGTTATGTCAATACCTTCAGGAGTTCAACGACCGGTGGGAGGTTGACAGGTACTTGAGTGCTAGTGGATACCTTGGCGAGAACATTCATCCATTTTTCGTTGCTCTCCCTAAGGACAGAAACACAGTATCCAACGAAGAGTTCCGCAAGCAAATATCTCAGGTGGACTCCGAAGTTAAATGCCATCTTCGTGAAGGTGTCAAAGGAGGGTATGACGAGGAAAAGTTTGGCCCCTTTATTGGGTTCAGCAGCCTCAGAGAATATCTGGAGTCTGAGCTTCAGAAAAGATACAAGGAAGCTGCTCCAGCAACATTGGCGTTGCTCGAACAGCGTTGCAGTGAAGTCACTGTTGAACTAGCTAAAATGGACTTCAAGATCCAGGCAACTTCTGATATTTCTCATCTTCGCAAATCTGCTATGCTACATGTCCATTCTATTAGCAAATACGTGGTGCGTGATTATCCTTCTTGACCATATGATTTTTCCGGGAACCTTACTGGCCTTATCAAAATGATGTGAAAATGTTTCTCTTACATTGTTGAAGGGAGAATTGATAGATGGAGCAGCGGACCCTGCTCCAGAGCTATGGGGAAAGACATCCGAGGAGGAACGCTTGGAAAGCGGTATTGGGAGCTGGCCTGGTGTTACTGCTTATATAAGGCCTCCGAATGCGACCCTTTGCCTTTATGGAGGTGCTGCTTTTGAAAGAGTCTTGCATGAATTTCGTTTCGCTGCGTATTCCATCGAATGCCCTCAAATATCGCGAGAGAAAGTGAGACATCATTCAGGGTGAAACATCTCATGTTTTTTAAGCATCATAATCTTCAATGTTCTGAATGTAAAGTTTTGCCATAGGTGGCGAATATACTGCTTGCTCATGCCAGTCGTGGTGGTGGAAGAGGAGCAGCTGAATCCGCAGCAGAGATCGCACGCACAGCAGCCAGATCCTGGCTTGCGCCTCTTCTTGACACTGCATGTGATCGGCTAGCATATGTTCTAGGGAACCTCTTTGATATTGCTGTCGAGCGAAATCACAGGTCTCGAAAAGCAGATTGTAAGCATCTTGGTTTCATCTTTTAGTCCACTTTTTTCAATCATGTGGTCATATGTTCAAGGGAAGCTCTATTGGTGCTGAAGTTTGTAGTACTAAAAGAAATCTTGTGACAATGTTTGCTAACAGATGGAAAGAAGGCTGGAGACATGGATGGCTATGTCGGTTTCCACGCAGCCTTGAGGAACTCTTACGGTCGCTTCATACGAGATCTCGCCAAACAGTGCAAACAACTTGTCCGCCACCACCTTGATTCAGTCACAAGCCCTTATTCTTTAGCCTGCTATGAAAGTGATTCCCAAGTTGCTTTCGGCTCCATTTTAGCTGGCCAAAACCAAGCTGCAGCTAACATGTTTTGTCCTGAATTATCTGAGGTAGCTCAAGATGACACTACAAACGATCAGGTGAATATCCCTCCCATGCAAAACATGCAGCAGACTACGCCAGGAAAAGGTCCTGAGGGCAGAGAAGCACTTCGAGATGCTTTGACTGTACCTGAAACACCATCGCCTGACCAACCTTGTGATTTGGTTTATGGTTTGGTGAAAAAGGAAATGGGGAATGGTGTTGAGGTTGGGGCAAGGAAAAGGTATTCCCGGATGACAGGAAGCGGTAGGAATGGGGATAACTTGAGGGTTCATAATGGAGTAGGACTTTTCTGTGGAGGAGGCGATGGCGGTTTGAGATCGAGTTCTGCTTATTCAGACATATGCTCATCGGCTGCTCGTCATTTTGCACGGATTAGAGAAGCCCTTGTGGAGCGGAGCGTGACATCAACTTTGAACTCTGGTTTCTTAATTCCCTGGTTTGTTTAATCCTTCATATTGGCAAGCATTTTTTGAGACACTAAGTTCCACATCATATCGAGACTCCTTCTAATTCCTTTGTTTGGTTTATTTTGCAGCCGAGACAGACTCATGCTTGCACTGGGCTTGGAGATGTTCGCCGTAACTGATGAGAAATTCATGGACATGTTCGTCGCACCAGGGGCCATAGATGTTCTACAGAATGAAAGACAAGTTCTTCACAAACGTCAAAAGGTTCTCCAGTCTTGCCTCAACGAGTTCAAGAACATTGCCCGCACGCTCTAACTGCCGGTTTTTCTCCAATGAACCTCATTCTGTATGAAACCACGCCAATGTTGCTTGGATCATCTAGTCATATGCATTTAGCTCAAGGCATCATCTGCAAGTTTTTCGTTTTCACAGCTTGAGCGTAGTTCTCCTTGATGATTACTGTTCTTCATTGTGGTGTTGGTCAACAATGTTGATCGAAATTAAGCATACCTCAATGCGGCTTTGTAAAATGCTGATATGGCGCTTAGTTGCGGTAGTAATTCGATATTTGGTCCAGTTTTCCTCATTAGTCTGACGTTGTATTCGGACAACATGCTTGATTTAGGCAATGGGTAAATTTCATATGAACTCCCTAAGGTTTTAAGGATGGACATAAAACCCCCGTTAGGTTTAAAAGTGGACAAAATGATGTCCTATGTCTTTAAAATAGCACAACTAACCTCCTTGTTATCACAAATAAAACCCTATGTTTTTAAAATGGACAAAGTAGTGTCCTTTGTAAAATTAAACAAAGAACCCCCTCTCTATAACATTTAATTCATGTATTTTCATTAACAAATTTAAAAATACCAAAACTGATCCTATGTTTCTATTTTAAACTTCGGTATAGTAAAATTATTTAAATGCATATTTTAAATAAAAAAATGAATTTGTAACTAATCACAAATAACTTATTTATGACTAGATCCTTAGATGTGAAGATCACATGTTGAGATTGAAGGTTAATTCTCTATCTTCAATCACTGCAATAAATGAAAATCTCAACCGTTAGGTTTTCTAAATCCAAAGGTTTAACCACAGATAAACTTGTTTATCGTTAATTACAAATTCATCTTTAAAATATAAAAGGACGTGTCGTTGGTGCTGTAAAAAGTAGCATAGTGGCTGCTACAAACTGTACGAAAATTAATACTATAAGTTAAAAAGTTTATTTTATAATTTGTTGATTATATACAGTTAGATTTTAGTTATAAAATACCCAAAAAACTTGATTGTATACATTCATCAATTTACGGTATAGATTTTTCAATTTACAATATAAAATCACACATATAATATTTACAGCATGTTTTACACTATCCTTTACCGCATACATGTATTTCCCAAGATGAAATGCTATGTTTAGAGCCAAACTTATGTTGTGTTTGGTTTAGGATGGTGTCCGGAAGCACGATGTTAAGACTTTGATTCATTTTATTTTTCTCACGGCAGTTGAAATTACCGATCCTGACAGAAGAGCGAAGTTAATTGATCTTCTTGATTTTGATCTGAATGGGTCTCCTGCATCCCTTCAAGGTGCCGCCTCCTGTTGCGTGTATTTGTTGAAATGTTGAATACAATGAACAAGCAATGCTCTTGTATGATTTGCCTAGTAATATTTTGTGGTCAATCAGCTGATTCTCCCATTGAAGTTGTGCAGGTAACGTAATTGTGATTGTATCTAACTGAACAGTTATGCCTCTTTTATCCAGTGGCTTAGATTTTCATTCCCGAGTGACTCGATGAACGTGACAAGTTTGCTTTCAGATAAGTGACGGTGGGGTGGGCCTCCATGTAATGTGACACAGACTAGCTATTTTGGAGTCCGATCCGATAAAAAGATCAACTCTAAATAGCCCAAAAGCTAACCCATATTTTAGATTCTTCTGCACTCTTCTACAATTTTGTAGATGTTTAGGATTTGGTAGGGTTTCCTAGATGATTCCAGAAACTCTCTTGTAAATCCTAATGTAATGTGATACGGACTATCTATTTTGGAGTCCGATCCGATAAAAAGGTCAACTCTAAATAGCCCAAAAGCTAACCCATGTTTTAGATTCTTCTGCACTCTTCTACAATTTTGTAGATGTTTAGGATTTGGTAGGGTTTCCTAGATGATTCTAGAAACTCTCTTGTAAATCCTAGGGGCTAGGAAGTCTCTAGATCTCAGGTTCTAGATTCTTTCATAGAGGTATATATAAGAAAGGATTGGCTCATTTGTCAAACCATCTTTCGAGAACTCAACATCCTTATGAGCATTGTAAACCCGAAAGCAATACAAACACCCAAGTTCTCCAAACACAAACGTGCCATTCTTATCTTTGTTAGCGTTCCCACGAGTCTTGAGCAATAATCTCAAGGGTGAAAGGCTGAACTTAGACACGAGACGAGGGTGTCTAGGTGCTGCACGGTCTTAGAAACAATAAGTCCGTGACAAATGACACGGTTGGACATTTTAGTTTAAAAAAAATTAAACATAATTTTTACTATAATTAAGTTTAAACTTGAAATATAGGTTTGGTTTTGGTATTTTTAAATGTACCAAGTAAAAACAAATGGTTTAAATTTAATAGAGGGTTCTTTATGTAATTTACAAACAATGGACACTACTTTGTCCATTTTTAAAACATAGGTATTATTTGTCACATAAGGGGGTTTGTTAGAGTTGTACACGAACCGAACCGAGTCGAATGTAAACAATAAATTCGATTTCGAACTTTGATTTTTCATTTCGAGTCAAACATCAGTCGATCTAGAGCATAGGTAAAAAACTCGAGCTCGAACTGAATTCGAGTATGACTCATCAAATTTCGAACTACACAACGAATAGTTTGTCGGATACCAAATCGAGTCGAATTCGATTTAAATCGAGTCGAATCCAACCATTTATATCGATGTTACTCGGAAGTTATAGTGTTGTTCATAACTTCTTCTTATGTAATGTTACTCATCATCATAACAATCTATTAAAGTACACACTAAACATTTCAGAAGTACCATAACAAATAAAAATGTTCTTCAAAAGAAAGAAACAATGAACGACAGATAAGAAACACATAAGAATATAAGAGCATCTAATCATGAAAATTTTGGATGTGAGGAATATGTGTCTTGACAAACCTAAATTTAGACGTGTTAATAGAAATTAACGGTTAGGATTAAAACATATAGCAAAGATATATCTTGAGATAATGAGCCCGATAATTAAGAGCCTCACGAACATTAACTTAACTCAAATCCCAAAACACATCTTTCCCAAGTTATAATTTACACCGTTGATTTTAATTAAACACATTTAAGGTTAGATGTGTCGTGATATATATTTTTTCCCCATAATTTTAAGAAAAAAAGTAAATTGTGAAACTCAATGCAACCAATGTGCAAAGATGACTTAACAATTTAATGGTTCAAAAGCTATATTATTTTATGTAATAGTTATAAATTTATTGACTTCAATCAAATCGTTTAATCGAACTCGAACTCAATTCTACTCGCGAACACGTGAGTCAAACTCGAGTCGAATTCATTGAACTATCGAACCCACTTAATCGAGTTGAATTTGAACAGCTCGCGAACTGTTTGATACGAGTACAGCCCTATGGTTGGTTGTCCTATTTTAAAATCATAGGACATCATTTTGTCCATTTTTAAAAACATAAGAATATAAGATCATCTAATCATGAGTTTTTGGGTGTGAGGAATATGTGTTTTGACAAATCTAAATTTAAGTGTGTCTAATAGAAATCAACGGTTAGGATTAAAATGTACAATGAAGATGTGTTTTGAGATAATGAGCCCGATAATTAAGAGGCTCACGAACATTAACTTGACTCAAATCTCAAAACACATATTGCTCAAGTTATAATTTACATAGTTTATTTTAACTAAATACATTTAAGGTTAGGTGTGTCATGATATATTTTCGTTTTCCTCATAATTTTAAGAACAAAAGTAAATTGTGAACTCAATACAATCAATTTGCAATATGACTCTTAACAATTTTATGGTTGAAATGCTATATTATCTTATGTAATATTATAAATTTATTGACTCGAATCGAATCGTTTGATCGAACTCAAAATCAGTCCTACTCGCGAACACAAGAGCCGTACTCGAGTCGAACTCATTAAACTTATCGAACCCACCTTAGTTGGGTTGAATTCGAATAGCTCGCGAACTGTTTGATATGCGTATAGCCCTACGGTTAGTTATCCTATTTTAAAATCATGGACATCACTTTGTCCATTTTTAAAACCAAAAGGGTTTTTTGTGTCAATCGCTAAAGGCTTAGGGTGTTTAATAAAATTTACCCTCTAGAGAACAAACGTTGATCCAAAGTAACGTAGATGTGGTGTTGTTGCCCTTCTTCCATTTGGTCATTTGAGATGACTTTTTCCCCTATGATAAAAATGCTTGTAGTGTTGAACCGATTAGTAAATATAAATATAAATAAAATCCTTGAAAACGAAGTATTTTTACTTAAATTTAGATTTTTTTATTTTCAATTATTTTAAAGATTATTAAAAAGATTTTTCTAATTTGTTATTAAGTACACCTTATCACTTTGATTAGGTGACATAAATTATATGTTAACAAGAACAAGTTCATTTCCTCTCACAAAAAACTGTAAGCATTTCTTTTTTAGATTGTCTAATACAAAATAAAATTTTTTTAAGAAACATTTCCCAGTAAAAAAAAAATCATTTTTTTTCTTTCTGATATCATGAATGCTCCATTTTATTATATATATATATATATTGAAACTGACATCCATAAAACAAAGAATAAAAAAAAAAGAGCAATGAAATTGTTACACAATAACCTCAAACCTTCCTTGAACAAAGTTGAGAGTAATGGCAAGAAGGACAGATCAGCCAAGGCCAAGTGCAATCACGATCAAGTGCAGAAAGAAAGCTGCTATCACCGTCTATTTTAATTTATTATTTTTTTAATTTATTAATAAATTTATATTAATATGATCAAATTTTTTTATCATTTTTTTTTCCTTTCATTCTCTTTTCTAAACTTCACTTACATCCCATTATCATTAAAAAAATTATATTTTTTTAATCAAATTTTATTAAAATTCAACACACATATAAAATTACGTATCGAATCAAACCGTTTCACATTAAATAAATAGTTATCTTGTAATCGTTGTAATCCTTATACTAGTTTTCATACACAAACAACACATATCATCGTATAATGTACTCCCCTCATTGCATAATAAATACAATACTTGATTTTTTTTTTGATATCCCATAATAATTATCGTATTTGAAAAGTTTTTATCTAAAAAAAAATATAAAATCAATCAAATCCAATTACAATTACAGTACATCGACTATGTTCTCTCACAACTATTATAATAAACCTCACTATCAGAAAAAAATATTCTTTTTCATCAAATTTTATAAAAATTCAACACACCCATAAAAGATGATGTCGATTAATTTGTGACAATTATCATGGGACGAAGGGAATACTTAATTGCAGCAATTCATGAAGAATAGTTTCACTCTTACATTTTCTAGTTCAACCATGGTATCAGAGCTCTTGGCGAGAGCCTAGTTTTGATCCATGGAGAATCAAGAAACTCAAGATCAACCCTTTACCCAAAGCTCTACACAAGCCCCAGATGGATCATCAATGGTGATCAACACACTCAAGTTCAACCTCCCTCAAATTCATACACAATAACTTCTCCTCCGCCATTCACTGATATGCTCTACGGCACCAACTGCATCACATGGAAGACCATTCTCAAGACTATAATTGATGGAACAGAAAGCAACACCATCGAAGACCATCGAAATATGAGAAAGGGTAGTCGCTCGGCCACAGAGTTCCTCCGACATTAGTCGCCACCTTCAACATTAGCCTATCTTCCTACGTGGCCTATGCACCCTTTCAGCAATAATTTAATAACCCACAATCAAATTCCATACAATCTTCATTTCATGTGCCTCCGTCGGCCTAGGCTGTATCAACATGGTTTACCGATTCCGGGGCATCTCATCATGTCACCAGTAGCCCCATTAATTTAACTTCTATGACACCTTATAATGGATCACAACAATTAACACTGGAAGATGGCTTCTCATTACCTATTACACATACAGCCAATCTCATTATTCTATCCAATCCGTCCATTAAAATCTCTAACGTATTTGTTGTTCCATCCATCACAAAAAATCTTCTTAGTATCTCAATGTGCTCTTGATAATTCATGTATTTTTATTTTTTTTCTCCCTCATATTTTTATGAGATTTCTATTCATTCTGAATAGATTCTAACTAGTCTATGCATCCGTACAGTTATACACTGGAAAAAATATAATTAAATTTTATTATTTCTGAAAATGATAAATATTAAGAGTAAACCTATAACTTGATGTGATTTAAATTAGTTTATTGAAAGATATGCATCATAAAATATATTAAGATTTATTTCAATTTTATAAAATATTTATTATAAATATTACGATTTGATTGATATTCAATCGGACTTTTTAAGATCTAAAAATATTCAATTATAAATTTTTTAACAACGCAAAAAAAAATACTTTTTTATCATCGTTTTTAAATTTTGATTATTGAATTCAACAAATGAATCGATCATTAACGATCAATTTTATAAACAAAATATCATTTACAGATCGAATCGATCAAAAGATATGTCTTCTTTTTCTCAATTCCCCTTCGACTTTCCTTTCACGAAATCGTTGCCACACTACTACCCACTGCCACTGCCACCGCCACCGCCACCGCCACCGCGAGCCAAAACCGACACCACCCCCCACTGCCACCACCGCCACCACCGCCACTTTCCTTTCTCTTGCCGGTGAACCTTTCCTTTCTCTCACACCGACGACCACCACCAACCACTCCGGTGAGGCGAGCTCCAGCAGGCGGCGAGGCGAGGGGACGAGGCCACCAACGACAACCCAATCACCACGATCTCCAACAAGGCAAGTTCCGCCGAGGCGATCTCCGGCGATGTTAGTACAGGCGAGGTTAATTTGCCCCAATTGTATAATCTCAAACTCTAAATCTCTATTTTGTTTTTTATATATAATTTAACAAATTAAATGATGTAATTATATGTTTGGTTAATGAATTTTGGATTGATTATGGCTAATTTGGATGAATTTGGGTTGCGAGGTGGTAGTGATGGATGAGTTGATCAGTTGGATGATGATATTAGTTGTGTTGTGATGGATGAGTTATGAAGGATGTGTATTGATGGATGAGTTATGATTTTTAGATTGTTATTATTGAGTTTTATTTGTAAATGATTGAATTGGTTGTTTTTAGGTTTAGGGTTTGTTGAATTGGTAGTGATTTTTGTTGAATTGTTTGGATGATTATTCAATGATGGTTTGGAGATGGAGTTGGATGACTATTTATGGGCGATGTTTATGGTTGTTTTGGACTATTTTGGACGACGGTTGATTTGGTTTTGATTATGACGATATTTGATTGGATTTGAGAAAACTAAAATAGTTTATGTGGTTTATGTCAAAGGATTTTATCAATTTTTTTTTTTTTAAACTTGTTGAATTATTAGCTGAATTAACTGCAGGATTAGATGTGTCATGTTTGATATTCCTAAAAATACAACTAGTTAGAGTGAAATTCTATTGGTCAACCCAGTAGATGCTCTACCTATTTGTCGAAGTGGTATCCCCAAGATGTCAGTCTTTCTCGTCCAGTATGTTCTTTGGCATGTTACATTTTGTGCCTTTTGGGTTATACTATTATAGCTGGTTCATTTTTTATCTCAAGTGGAAGATACCTGAAATCTGGGTTGTCTGAAACAGATGATAAGACTAGTAGTGGATTACCTTTCCTATTGGTCATAATTGATGCATTTCAGTCTGCATCCTTATTCTCACCAAGCTGTTAATCGCTTTGTGCATGTATTTAATAGATCACATTGTCTTTCATTTCAGCATCGTTCAAAGTTCTTAAATGATCTTTCAATTGTGTTCTTTGTGTATCTCTGATTCTCTGCTACATGGGTCAAGACAACTAAAGTAACAAGATACTTGCTGATGTGAAATTAGTGAATGTGCAGGCCGAAAATGGTGGTTTTAGGGTCTCGTGAGTAGCTATGCGTTCATAATCAAGTGAGGTTACTTCATGGAAAAGTGCAAACAAATGCTTGTCGGTACCTGCCGAAAAAAACTACCAAGCAGTATTGCAAACATTACAAGCCTGCCGGAGGTGATCATCAATATCAACTATCGGCACTTTCCTTTCCGTGATTAGTATTGAAGAGTTAATCTTTGTTTACTGTAACAAGTTTCCGAACATATATTTTTGGTTGAAGGAGGAGGTGACAGCTCTGAATGCACAAATGGAGAGGATGACCTAGATAATGTCCCATTGCGGAAGCGAAGTTTTTGATCGTTGTCCGGACAATTCTCGTGATCCATCGTCACCTCCATGTCCTCCCTGTCCTCCATGTCATTTTTTTTTTTTCATGTTGTTGTTGTGTATTTTCATGTGTGAGTATTGGATTGTGGATGTAGAAGATTTGATGGATGTGTTTGAAGTGATTTGGATCTATTTTGGGTCAAATTTTATATCACGCAGGAAATTTTAGCAAAACAGGTTTAGGTAGGGAGAATAAGGAATTTAGCGACTGTAAGTTAACTAGAAACATTAAACCAGGAATAAACTTTAGCGACCGAATCGATCGTTAATATTATTTGTGACTGTAAATATTTTTACGATCGAAATACAAACGGTTGTTAATTTAGTTGTCGGCGACCGAAATTCATATTCAGTCGTTAAAAATTGTTTATTTTATAATGTAAATAATTTTCACTTGATAAAAAAAATTACTAAATCTAAAAATATCCAATCTTAAAATCTATTTGGAAAACTTGTTCATTTGTTAAAAAAGGACTAAATCTTAATCCAAAAAACTAAATCTATAAATCTCCTCCCCAGTCATTGTCACTTAGTATATAGTAGATTCAAGATATCCAGAGTGGCCTTTACCATCTCATCCATCCGCTAGCTTCCCCATCAGCACATCTAACCACAAAGCGCTCTACCTTTATCACTCGACGTTTAGGTCACGGATCACATCGCCAATAACATCTTATAATGATAATAAATATTACATTTTTTTTGTCAATGATTTTTTTACGCTTCACATGGCTTTTTTCATTAACCTGTCGATCTCAATTCCTCTGCCGTGTTTACCTCTTTTCATACATTTAGTGAAAATCAACTTCGACATAAAATTAAAAACATCCAGTGTGATCACGCTAAAGAGTTTCTCTTAAGTGCCTTTCTATCATAACTTTCCCGCTTTGACATTATCCTAATTTACCTTATCAAAATGGCACGACGGAACGAAAACATAGACATATAATTGAAACTGGTCTTGCTCTTCAATGCGTGACTCTCACTGACCCGACATCGCATACTCCTTAACACCATCTGTCAATTTCTTCATGCCCCCACAGCCTGATCTGTCCTTCTGCACTTGATCGTGATTGGTGGGTGTATACAATAGTTGCTAGGGATCCTGTTGCGATCGTGATTGGTGGGTGTATACAATAGTTGCTAGGGATCCTGTTGCGCTTAAAGCGCTACATAATTGTATTAGACTTCAAATTATGTTACTATTGCTCCAAAATGTATTTGGTAGGTTACATGATAGCCGGCTCAATTTGAATAGCACAATTGCATTGGATAGATTTCAACATTTCACGATGAGAAAACAATAATGTACCCTTATGTTTAACCTAGTTATTAACGAATGCTTTCTCTTAGTTCTGAAAAAAGGATGATGATACTCCCTATTGACATTCGAGATTCGCCTACATATTATTTCGACAGGATCATAGTTAGATAATTAACTTGTGCCAATATCTATGTGACTTTTATGAGACAATGAGGATGATTCATTAATTTTGACAACAATATCATGTGCAAATGGAACAACTCTACAAAAATCCAAGTGAAAGAAGTTCATCACTATTAATCTAAT
The DNA here is from genome assembly GCA_001925005.1 of Drosera capensis. Lineage (NCBI taxonomy): Eukaryota > Viridiplantae > Streptophyta > Magnoliopsida > Caryophyllales > Droseraceae > Drosera > Drosera capensis. The sequence goes on from LIEC01007533.1 coordinate 76,187, forward strand.
CATGTTTAGGTGAGGTGCTAATCAAAGTTTAATTTGTTTAATTATGCCGCCTTTTAATGATTGTTTTTCCACAAAGTTGACTTAGACCTGAGGATTTCCTGGTCCAGGTTCAGTTCACTGGCACGTGATATGCACGCTGTAAATTGTGAGATTTGATTGGGCAATACAGAATTTTGTATGGCAAGTGGTTTGACTTGGTTACCTCATCCACTCGTCGTTGTACAATTATTCATTGAACAAACTTTATTTGACCAAAAAGAGAAGGAAAAAGGGAAAAGAGAAAAAATGATGCTGTAATAGTAACTATCGTAAAAAACACTGAAAGTGATGTTCTTTCTGACAAAAAAAGATATTTAATTGATTTTATATCATAATTTATTGAATTGATTCTTGTCTAAATATTAACTTATTTATCCTTTAAAATATGTAAGAAAGACATATCAAATAATTGGGTTCAATGCATTCACTCCTTCGTAATTTGTACATTAACCCGTTAAAGAATTCAAATTTTGTTAGAATTAATTTCTTAATATGATATTAAGTCATATCAAATATAATATTTTTTTTTATTTTATATTAATCATAACGTTTTTTATTTGATCAATATCAAAAAAATTATAACCTTTTCCCTTTTGATAACATTTTAACATAAAAAAAAATCAAATCAATCTTATCTGTTACAGTGCATTACCTATCTTTTCTCACAAATGTTATAATAAATCCCATTATCATAAAAGAAAATTCTTTATTCATCGAAATTCACACAAATTTAACAATCGCATAAATTTCCGTGCGGCACAAAAATATCTTAATAAATATATTCTTTTCGTTTAAAATTAAACACAACACTTTGAATATCATATTTGTCGAGGCGAAATTTGACTCGCAACGCGAAACGATCAAACGTCATTTTTTGAAAAAAATTATCATGAAACATTAATGATAATTTATATCATGGTTGATGCTAATGATATAATTTTTTTACGTCATTTAGATGACAAATAAAACTTATCAAAACGTGTTAAATAGTATAATGATTGAAAATATTGCATATATATATGAAACAAAGGGAGTACTCCCTTGATTTAGCACAAAAACAATAAAATAAATAAAAATTATAAAATAAATATTTTCACCGATTTAACTAATTCGCGTTTAAACGCGGTTTGATTTCGTCAGACAATAAACTTTGAAACTAACAAAATAATTAAAGCAGTTTTCTTCTCCTAGAAAATGTGTATGTTATATGTTACAAATGAACTCTATTTATATGACTCAAAATTTTTATCAACACTTAATTAAAATATTTAGGTGTAATTAATAGTTAATTAGATAAATTTCTTTAATAACCTCAAAAATAAATGAGATCTAAAAAAAATTAAATATAAAAATATTATTTTCAGAAAATAATTATAACAAACAAAACCTTTTGATTTGAAAATCACTCCCGAACTTATGACCCAATTTACATCGCCCCTCTTCTCTTGCACAACACCTTATCAACATCACTCTCCACAAACACACACCTACACAAAAATTCAAAAAGAACCCAATCAAACAACAGAAAGAAAAAAAGAACCACGTTGATCCCCCACCTTGACTATTCATTCCCCTGTACACATACATAACCAAAACGAAACTCAAAACTTAAATCACAGAACACAAAACAAAAACACTTCGCTTTCACCCTCCCTCGTTCAAAGTTTCAGATCCTTGTTCTCCACTCTATCATCAATGGAAATCACCTCAAATCTCAACCAAATTGACAACACCCACAACAACGACAACAACAATTCCTTCAATTCATCATCATCTCCACTCAAATCACCAAGCAGCCATGGCAGCACTACTCAAACCAATTACCCAATCCCCAGATCCGACCCGAATAACCCATACCCGACAACATTCGTCACTGCCGACACCAATTGCTTCAAACAAGTCGTCCAATTACTCACCGGATCTTCCACCACAAAAGCATCATCCACCTCGATCCCGCCCATCAAAACAGCTCCCACGAAACACCAGCTCTACGAGCGAAGAAGCTTCCTAAAAAACAATAATCTGACTGTGAATTCAACTGGGTCTCATCGGAAACAGGGATCGCCGCAGGAGATTCTTTCCCAGAGCTTGCTGAATTTTCCGGGGCTGACGCTGCTGAGTCCCGTGACGCCGTTGACGATGACGCCCGTGGAGGAGAAGGAGGTGGAGGAAAGGGCGATTGCCGAAAAAGGGTTTTATTTGCACCCGTCGCCGCGGTCCGAGACGGCGCCGCCGACGTTGCTGCCATTGTTTCCGGTCACTTCTCCGAGAGGGTCGAATGAGGAATGAAGAAAAGAGGGGGGATTTGGTTTTTTGAGGCAATTTTGTGTGAATAAATGGAAAGATTGGGGGATTTTTTGTAATTGTAGAGGGTTTTGAATTGGCAAAAATGAGGGGGTTTAAAATGTGCTCTTTGGAATTGTATAATTTGTGACAGTCTGATTCTCAATTCAACACAATTTCTCCATTGTAATTTTTTCTTGTTGTGCGTATGATGAATTTTTTTTTTTTTTGTATATATTTGAAATCATAAATGAATCCAAATCAGAATTGGGACAAGTGAGATAGATATGGATACTGAATTGAGGTATGTTTCAAGTTATATCTAGGAGAAATTCAATTCTTGACATCCAATAAAAACATTTTACACAGTGTTTTAATTCAAAAGATTATCTTTAATTATACATGTCATGATTCTTGACGATTTTAGGTAAACTGCACTGAGAAATAAATGATGATACACAAGTTTGATCAAGATTTCGCGACAATCGTAGTAAAATTATAATGCAGGCTATCCATTTGAAGTTCTAATCGCAACATGACATTGGTGTTTGAAAATATTTCTATTGTTGTTATCCATTTGTTATTTATTATATATATAATAATATAAAATATTCAGATAATAAATCATTTAAATGACAAATGATTCAATAATTGACATGACATGTCAGAACATTTGTGTAGTTTTAAAACTTTTAAAGAAGAATCATATAATTTCGTATAGTTTAAATTAAAAGAATCTTTATTTAATTAATTCTAGGTCTTCAATCACGAATTGAATTATCGAGGTTAACTGTAAAGAATTTTTGAAGATTCTTTTAAAAAAGAAGAAGTTAAATAACGATCCTATTCAACCGTTATAATAAAAGTAGAAGATTTTTTTTATATAATTATTTTAAAATATAAAATTTTTAACGGAAAATTCCTTATAATTATAATTAAAAAAATATTTATCTAAATAACTCTAAGTGTTTGATAACACGTTGAAAGATCGAGATTAATTGTGAAGAATTTAAAACATTCTCTTCTAAAAAAATTTAAAAAAGATCATAATAATTTATGTATAATTATCTATAAGATGAAAATAATCAACCGTTATAATACAAGTAGAATATTTTTTATTCAATTACTTTATAAAAAAAATTAATAGTTATATATTATATTGATTATTAATTATCTAATCATAATGATCTCTATATTTTACGAAATTTTTTTATAAGTCGATATTCATAATGGATCTTTAAACTTTTGTTATATTATCAATTAAAAATAAAGTTTAAATATTAGATTTTAAACAATATATAGAAATACTAATATAGATTACTCTATTCATTTAGGAATGTTGAAATTTTAATAAAAGTTATAATATTATATTTAGAACATGATATATGTTATGAATTGAGTTATGATAAAAACATAAGATCATGAATTATTTAAGTGGCTATTATGATATTTATAAAAAAAAATTATCTATTATGATTTTTATCGTGCAGTGCAAGGGTTAATAATATAATAATTATAATATATATGTATTTTATATTATTTTATACACATAAATATAAGTTTTGTTTTCATATCAAATCATGTCTGATTGTCCCACAATATGTATTAGGTTGAACGACGTTATTTGTATAAATATTAATATTTCATGATGAATTTATAAAAATTACGTTTGATTATAGTTATCCACGCATGTCAAAATATCCCAATAACTTTGGGAAGGAGGCAATACTTTTTTCTTATTATTA